>VHZZ01000349.1:68500-87950 GCA_009801015.1 Silene noctiflora
TGTCAAGACGTATTTTACGCGGTAAATATCGTTAGCTACGTATTAGCAAAAATTATAAAAGTTAGATATTTATAATATACTCGTAAAAACGAATCGCTTGTGAATAGTGTGCAAAATAAATAGTGGTAGTGTGGAGTTGAATGGAAGGAGTATATTGTACTACTGTAATCCTCCCCTAAATTCTTGTTTTTTTCATCTCTATCTCATTCCTATCTAAGCAAGAATCCAAGCTTACCCAACCATTAATACTACAACAAAATCCACCACTGAAATCCAATTTGGTACCCATAAAGTTGCTGCCTTTTCTCTCTCTAGAAGATTCATCAGGATTCAACAACATACAAAATGTTCACTTTTGTTTTTTCTATCAGCAAAAATGGTGGGTTTTTGCTTTCCCAATTAAAGATTTAATTTTTTATTTTTTTTTTCCTTATTGGGTTTCATTTAATTGTTTAATATTGCGTGTTTAATTGTTTGATTCTTGTCTCTATTTAGTCACCTACTTTCTTAGATTGGTTTGTACAATTCTATCGATATTTTAATTAAAGATAAACAAATGAACGGAACGTAATATGTCATGTGGGCAGTTTTCTGTTTTTGCAAATTTGGGGAAACAAGTGCCTAATTCTGATAAATAGAAGCTTCCAATTCAGTTTTCTCTATTTTATTACCCCTCGGTGGCTCTGTCCCATTCATTTGTTTGCCGTTGCTTAAAATACCCCTCGAAAAGAAGACGGGGCACGGGGAGTATATGTATTGCTATTTTAAATGGTCTAGTTTGATCCTGTGTGACAGATTCTCAAAGGGTCTTTTTCTGAATTAATTATGGAGGGTTTTATGTCAATTTCATGAAACTTTATATTAATTGTACTCACAAGGCTGAAATTATCAATATAGATTTAGCATATCCAATGTTTCTTGTTAATTGCATGATATTTTATTAACTAATTTTGTCTTTTTAAGGCCAATTTTAGCCTTTTAGCACATTGAGCTAGAAATGTCCTTTATGCTTTAGGAACAACATGTTTGAGTGTTGTATCTGGGTTTTTAATTTCTGGGTTTGCTTTTCGGTTGCCTAGATTTCGACATTTCACTAGATTCTTGTGCCCTCAATTAGGATAATTTAATTTAATGTAGTTTAATGCTGTATTACATAGGTTTGAGGTTACTGATGGGGGAAGAAATCTGATTCCTAAAAACATATTATAGTTAATTAAAGGGTAATTCAGGAATAAGTTGATGCTTTTTTGAAGTGAAGCATGCAAGTTTGCTTCATTTCGGACGTTAAGGGCAGTTTCATATCTTGTTTATGATGAAACTCGGTCAAATTGCGGGATGGATTGGACTTCTGTATATCATAATATGTCTGGAAGAAAGCAATGGGTTAGAGCAAGTGAACATCGGAGCGATATTCGCCCTGGGTACAGCCAATGGCAAGGTTGGCGAGATAGCTATGCAGGCAGCTGTCGATGATATAAACTCTGATGCAAGCATACTTGGCGGTTATAACCTGTCCCTCCAAGTTTATGATACCAAATATAGTGGCTTCCTTAGCATCATGGGAGGTAAACTTCCTAGAAATGATTTATGAATGCTTATATAGTTGTGGATACTTTTCTCTGCTCAATGTGTTTGCTTATTTTCTGCATCTTGTCCTGTACTCCATACTGTACTTCCGAAAGAATTAGTTTTGGGAAAATGAACGCTCACTAAAGTAAGTGACAGAAAACTGTCAAACCCCTTTGAACATAATTTGCAAGTTCTTAAAATAAGCTCAATATGGTTAAGTTTGAGCCATTCAGCATTTCGTTATCTTTGATCTACCAATTTTATATATAACAAAAAAAACAATGTTACCTAGGCTCCCGTACCTAATGAGGTAAGCGAGACTCAGATGTTTGAAGTCTTACCCCTGTGTTGAAAGCATGGAGAGGCTGTTCATATATAATGACTATTGCACAATAAATCCCACCAATTTTATATGCAAAAAATACTTTATCTATGTTATCCAGTCTTAGTATTGCTATTATTGTTTGTCCGTTCATCACAGCATTGCAATTTATGGAAACGGAGGTTGTTGCCGTTATTGGCCCTCAGACATCTTCAATGGCGCATGTTCTTTCCCACCTAGCAAATGAGCTCCATATTCCATTTTTGTCATTCACCGCGCTTGATCCTACACTTTCCCCTCTCCAATACCCATACTTTTTCCAAACGGCACCTAGTGATCTTTTTCAAATGACTGCCATTGCTGAAATTGTTGGCTACTTTCAGTGGAATCAGGTCATCGCCATTTATACTGACGATGAACAGAGCCGAAATGGGATCACTGCATTGGGTGATAAACTTTCAGAGAGGCGCTGTAGGATTTCTTACAAGGCTGTACTCCCTCCTGATCTTAGAAAAAAGAATGACGTGATTGAAAAAGAATTAGAAAAGGTGAAAATGATGGAATCGAGGATTCTTATTGTTCAGACTATGGCTTCTTATGGGCCTATGATTCTCAAAGCAGCTGAGAAACTTGGCATGTTGGGAGATGGGTTTGTTTGGATAGCTGGTTCATGGTTGCCCACCATCTTAGATTCTACTCCGACCCCGGAAATTTACAAAATGTCCCAAGGAATACTCACACTTCAGCTTCACACTCCTGACTCTGAAAGGAAACGGGCATTTGTTGCTAAGTGGAAGAACTTGAGCAATAACTCAATTGGGTTGAATGTATATGGCCTGTATGCCTATGACACTGTTTGGTTGATTGCCCACGCAATGACGACATTTCTAAATCATGGCAACAATATTTCTTTTTCCAATGATCCAATTTTAAATGTTCTTGGAGGAGGGAATTTGAATCTGAGTGCATTGAGTATTTTTGATGGAGGAAATCAGCTGGCTAGAGATATACTGGAAACAACCATGACCGGACTAACTGGCCCAATGTGGTTCACTCCTGAGAGATATATTGTTGATCCTTCTTATAATGTTATCAACATATTAGATAACCAAATGAAGCAAATAGGGTACTGGTCTAACTATTCTGGCTTATCAGTGGTGGCACCGGAGAAACTTCGTAGTAAACCACAAAACCATTCAAGTGCCAGTCAGAAGCTGAACAGTGTAGTATGGCCCGGAGGATCTAAGGAGCAGCCTCGTGGATGGGTTTTCCCACGTGATGGGAGGAAATTACGAATTGGTGTTCCTCGAAGAGTCAGCTTTCCATATTTCAGTTATCAAGACAATCACACTCATGCTATCCAAGGATATTGCATTGATGTTTTTGAAGCTGCCGTAAAACTTCTTCCTTATGGAGTTCCTTATGAATTTGTACTATTTGGAGATGGACTTCAAAATCCCAACTATTCAGACCTTGTGCGCAGAGTTGCGACCAATGTAAGTAGAAACATTTCTTTGGTATTTTCTACCTTTACTTCGACTCTTCACTTGTGGGACCGCACCTTATCCGATACCCGCCCTTTTCAAATACCAATCCGACCCCTCACCAAGAAGAGGTAAAAGTGGAGGCCCGTATGAAAAACTAAAGCGGACAAATACTTTTAAAACCATTTAGTATGATAAATTGATAACTAGGTATTTTAAGCTTTATCATTTTAAAATCTCTTTTTCACTTTTATGGTCTTAAACATTTAAAATTTGTAATATACTTTGTGTTCTGTGGATGGGTCCCAGCACCTATATCCTCGTTATTTTAAACCAGTGTCCCAGTGTCTCATGCTTGTCCAACACCCATACCTGAGTCCCAGTAACAAAGTTTTATACTAGAGAAAAAAAAAATGTAATGACTTTGATCACTGATAGTATAGGTGGTTTGTAGGAGTTTGATGCTGCTATAGGTGACATTGCAATTGTGACTGAGCGGACAAGAATTGCAGACTTTACACAGCCATTTACAGATTCAGGGCTTGTCGTGGTTGCCCCGGTTAAAAAGATGACCTCGAGTGCCTGGGCTTTCTTGAAACCATTTACTCCACTCATGTGGGTGGTCACAGCTGTATTTTTCCTCATTGTTGGTTCCGTTATTTGGATATTAGAACACAGAATAAATGATGAATTCCGCGGCCCTCCTAGAAACCAATTGATCACCATCATTTGGTATTATTTTTTTTTTTTCGTTTTTCTGTGCTTGATCATCACTTCATTTCTACGTTGTGCATGGCATCTGCCTCTTTGCTACAGCTCTGATATATTTTGCTCTCCAAATTTTCAGGTTCAGCTTCTCAACCCTGTTCTTCTCTCACAGTAAGTTTTTTTTGTCCTTTCTGACTGATCAACTCTTAGACGTTTGCTTAAAAACTTGTATCTAATGTTGTTCATGGGTGGGACAACCCGTTGGATTCGGCTTGTTTGATCCGCAAAAGAAACGGGTATGAACAATGCATTTTTAATATTTTACATAGGCCCATTAACCCAGATCAAACTCGTTTGCATGCTTGTCTGTGTGGGCCATGAAGGCCATGGTAAGCCTGTAGGATATCTTGCTTGGCCACCACTACCCATTTCATCACCTCTACTAAATGGCTCGCTAAAGGGACTGTCCTTTCTATTGTGGAGTAGCAGTCCTTCGGTGCAATTTTCATTTTGGATCCTTCACTAAAGACTTAATTTGATGATCTTTGTAAATTCTATCAAATTGTAGGAGAAAATACAGTGAGCACCCTAGGTCGGATGGTACTAGTCATCTGGTTATTTGTAGTGTTGATCATCCAGTCGAGTTACACGGCCAGTCTGACCTCTTTTCTCACCGTTCAGCAACTATCATCCTCGATAAAAGGAATCGACTCACTAGTTACAAGCACTGTGCATATAGGATACCAAGTAGGATCGTATGCAGAAAAGTATCTTAATGAGGAATTGAATATCCCGAGATCAAGGCTTAAACCTCTTAGGTCACCAGAAGAATACGCTGATGCCCTTCGTAATGGAAGGGTTGCTGCTGTGGTTGATGAACAACCTTATGTAGATCTCTTCCTTTCACGTTACTGTCAGTTCGCTGTTGCAGGGCAGGAGTTCACCAAAAGCGGCTGGGGTTTTGTGAGTTTCTGTAATTTTATATTTTTCAGTTTTTCCTTTTCCTAAAAACATTCATGAGTCTATGTCATATGTGAGACCGATCCATAAACATATAGGGGATACTAAGAATGAATACACGACAGATTTGGGTTGGTCTTACATGTGAGATCTCGTACAAGACTCTCTGTCCCGGTTGCATTTCCTCTTGTCATCTTACTCTGGTTTTATATTGCTGAAGATATGAAGATTTTGGTGAAGTTTTGAATTAGGTTGAGAAGAAACTGTGCATTGGTGATTGAATTTGCATGCTGATAAACATCATAGGAAAAAACTTGTGTAGGACGACCTCAGTATAAGACTATAAGGTTATGATCAAACCTATATATTAGAGTTTTGGCCTTTAGATGTTACTATGCCTCGATGGTAAATTCATTGAGACCTGTCGGCATGAAAACCACCCATTGCCTTATGCGTCCATTTACTTCAAATGAGAAGATTTTAAATTGGCTTTTAAAGTAACTTGTTTTTATTATCTGAAACAATCATTCTCTTATCTTGAAATTTCCTAGGTCTGACCATGATTCGAGTTTTATTTGTTCCTCAGGCGTTTAAGAGAGACTCTCCCTTAACTCTAGACATGTCGACTGCCCTGCTAAAGTTATCAGAGAATAGCAAACTTCAAAACATCACTGAGACTTGGCTTACGAGAAAGAACTCTTGTAAGGCACGGTTTGCTACAAATGATTCAGATCAGCTTAAGATAGACAACTTCATTGGCCTATTCCTCATAAGTGGCATCGCCTGTATCCTTTCTCTTATCATATACTTCTCCGTGATGTTGTACCAGTTCTATCAGCATTTGCCTCCAAAGTCAGACCCTTCAGTCACTGACAGCTCGCATTCTGTACGTCTAAGGACGTTTTTGTCATTTGCTGATAAGAAGGAAGACGCTTCAGAGAGAAGGATCAAGAGGAAGCGGTTTTCTGCGTCAATGCCAATTGATGATAGTGAAAGTTTTGAGGCTGGCACTAGGAGAACATCATCTCAAAGAGAAACCGTTGACATTGGGGGTAATAACCATAGCCATAGCCGGAGTTTGAAATGATGAATGATCAAAGAAAGGTCTAATTTTGAGGTTCAGATGTAGGTACTTCTCTTTTATAAAACAATATAAATGTAATGTAGAGATTTATGTATACAATTGTATATGATGTAAACTGAACAACACATGTCACGCTAATTAATTCATTTCCGTATTATATCGCTAATTAATTCATTTCCGTATTTATAGCAACTGGCAAGACATTATTCATACCATATTGTTGAATATACTTTCTTCAATTCCATAATTTGAAGAATTTGGAAGTATGAATGGTTCTTGTCTTCCTGAGCATATTTTCTTGATATGGATGTAAAAGAAATCATCTGTGTATTACGGATATGTTTAGCATCGATGAAGTGAGCACAGAGTGACCATTACTCCAGTTATCGTGTTGTGCAGCTCCATTGATGCTCATATCTGTGTATTTGGAACAGAATTATTCCGAGTTTGAGTGAAAAGTTAGAATGCTTGCAGAAATAATACATAGCAAGTACTTGTAACTCTGAATGATTTCTGATTTTCTGGAAATGCACAAATTCTCAAGTGAGACTATCGCAAAATAAGATTCATATGGGACTCATCCAAATCAAGGCACCGTTAACATTTGGCTTTCTATGGTTTAATGGGTATACGGGTGTGGATTTTAGTAGAGCTGAGTTGAAATTTGAGAACGTTTTTCCGGAGGACTAACTTCCGGGAATCAGATTTGTTCTGTTGAAACAAGTGTGCTTCATCAGTTGCTAGTTTTCAGAATGACTGAACTTTCTGCTGGTTAGTTATGCTGCAAGTCTTAGTTTTAAGCTGATATTGTGTGCATTACAAGCTGTCCACAGATTAATACAGACTGTCCCCTGTGTTCTTTTCATGATCCATGTATGATGATGTTACGTATTCAAGGTTGTCTGGCAACTACACTATAATAATATTACTGTCCCGAAATTCGCGATTAGGTACAGCAATTAGTTTACAGTACAGTACCATATAAGACTTGACAGTGATCTAATTCCTGCAAAAATCTTTCTTAAACCATTTCAGAGATCCAACCAAACCCCTACACCTTGAAAAAAAGCGAAAAAAGACGAGTAGTCGCCATGAATGTTAGCCGTAAGCTTCTAGATGCAGAAAGCGGCACACCAGTAGATGCAGGTCATTATTTAGACCTTGCTCTTGCTGCAATCGGGATTGGGGTTGTATTTGCAATAGTGGCGTGGAGGTGGAGGTTCGTTCTATTCAATGAATGGGTGGTATTCATCAATGGCGGCCTTGGTGGATCCCATTTACCAGCTCTGCCTCCACCTCCGCCGGGTATGAAGAAATCCGCACTCAAGTTATTGCCTTTGACTACTTACAGTACTGAGGTGGCGGTTAAGGAGGCTAAAGATTGTGGCATCTGTTTGACAGAGTTTGCTGATGGGGATTTGATAAGAGTCTTGCCACAGTGCGGTCATCTGTTCCATGTCGTCTGTGTCGATAAGTGGCTTAGGACTCACTCGTCTTGCCCCTCGTGTCGCCAGTTGGTAGCTGTGATCAGTACCAAATCTTCTGCAACTACTGCATCTCAGATCGTTTGATGATTTTTTTTATGGCATTGTTATGAAACAGCTTTTCTTCTATATTTTTTATCAGAATATTCGAGTACAATCGGAACATTTCTAGCAATATTAGGCAACAGAAATAGCTGATTGCTCAATTCTTTTGTAAATCATTTTCTCAGACTCTTAGTAATCATGTAAAATTAGCTTCTCTAATAAAGAGTTTATTTCAATTTCGCAATTAATTGCCCGTGCTACAGCATGTCGTATAAATATTTTTTTTGGGTCGTTCCAACAAGAACGTATACATTTTTTTACGGGTATATTTTATTATCTAAAGTGAAAAAAAAAACGCCCAAAATGGCCTTAACCCGACCTGCACCAATGTTCAAATTATATTAAGAGTTATGATGGTATGAAACTTGGCTCGCAACTCACTTGCATTTTTCGTCCTACAACCACATTTCACGAGCAAACGTATACAATCTAATGAAACAGGACTCAAATTTCGGTCATTGTAGAAAGAACAATAGCGAAGCGTCTATGTAAACAAAATCCTGGACAAGAATACGCCTTTCGTGCAAAATACTGCAGTTTTTGTTAGTTTAACCAGGAAACGCGTTTTTGAGCATCACAGTCTTTACATGCAATGACACAAATCTCATGACTCTCAGAAAATTTTGCAGTTACATAAACATATATGGTCTCTTAGCAGGAAACAAATTGCCTTCCACATCGCCTCGTTTCCGGTCTCACAAACAAAACATGCTTCTCTCAATCATATAGTAGTTCTGCCATTTAACAGCTGTATTAACAGAAGAATTACCAGAAAAAAATGCCTGCATCGATCAATACATGAATAGCCGATAAATTAGTCAGTAATCTTCTTGGCACCGAGAGCAAAGAACTCCGTAATAACTTCAAGAGGCATGCCCTTTGTTTCAGGAACCTTTAGAAAGATGAACACCCACGCAATCACACTAAACACGGCATATGTTCCAAAGACGCCAGCAATGCCAACAGAGTTGAGGAGCAAAGGGAGGGTGTCAGTGACTATAATGTCACTTATCCAGAAAGTAAGGGCACAGATGGCAATACACA
Organism: Silene noctiflora; assembly: GCA_009801015.1. Classification (NCBI taxonomy): domain Eukaryota; kingdom Viridiplantae; phylum Streptophyta; class Magnoliopsida; order Caryophyllales; family Caryophyllaceae; genus Silene; species Silene noctiflora. The sequence continues at coordinate 77,261 of VHZZ01000349.1, forward strand.
CACCGCGAACTCTAGTTGGGAAAATCTCGGCACAAAGGATGTTAGGGACGGGAGCAAAGGCCATCATAAAGAAGCAGATGTAGAGTAATAGTGAGACTGTCGACATCACTGCGTGAACTATGGAGCTTGTTTCGATAAGGTTCACGAGGACTAAGACAAGGAGGGATAGTATCAGTGGAGGAATTGTGGTTAGCAGCAAAGTCCTGCCCATAATAAAAATTACGATCAAAGCGGTTAGCACTTAGCAGCAAAGCCATTTACCAAAACTAGAACTCTGGAAAACAATAAAACAAAATGTAATAACTCAGAGTATAAGCAACTACTCTTTTCTGTAACCGTTGTAACCTGTAACTGTACAATCAAGGCATTGACACACTTGTAAAAATAAGTATTCAACCGTGACATTATAATGCAAAGATGTGAAAACTTAATGAGAGTATTAACACGTGAAAAAAGATATACCTCCTTCCAGAAACGTCCATAAGCCTCATAGCGACAGCTATGGAAGGAAGCATGAGAAGAGCTATGAATGCACTTAAGAGCAATGAAGCAGATGCAGGCTCAAGGCCTAAGTTTGAAAGCAGATCACTAACTCCGGCCTGCTGTAGAATTTGAGGCGTGTATGAAAGAACCCCGCTTATTCCTGAGAACTGCACCATGCACATATATATTTATGTCAGATTCACAGGACAGTATCATACGTGACGAAACAAAAATATATGCAAAAACATTATCGATGAGTAAGTTCTAGACACGGCATGCCCTTAAAGCAGACATCAATTTAATGTGCAGTACCCTGTATGCCCTCCATCCAAACAAGGCCTGTATGCACTCAGATGCACTGAAATGTAATGCAGAAAAGGGTTATATAGGATGAAATGCGATGAACTCCTAAAAGAGTTGCTTGTTACCTGCTCAAGAAATTGAATTCCAACACCGACAACTAATGCGCGCCGAACACCAGGCTCCATAAGGTCCCTCCAGCTACTTCCTTTGCCAACAGTTTCTGAAGGGTGAGCCATGGATGGTCCAATCACATGTTGGTCGGTCAGCTCCTTAGGTGGACAGAGTGCAGGTTGACTTACTAAGGCAGCAGCCCTGAAAGATTCATTCTCTCCGGTGACATCGCCACCAGGCACCGATATTATAGATCCTCTCTTAGAATCAGATTCCATTTCTTGATGAAGATAGATTCTCTTAAATCCTCCTCCTCCCTTCTTCCCATTTACACCCTCATTCTCGGTCCATTGCCAAGCCAATTGCCAACCACCACCAATGCCACCACCGTCAACAAAACTACCGGCTTTGATACTGCCAAACATGCTACCACCGGGAGTAGCATTTTTGCCAAAACTTGTTGTCTGACGAGACATCAATGGAGTTTGTATGTTCTCCTCATCACGAGCATAATCGTCATCATCATCACGAGCATAATCGTCATCATCATCTCGATGGACATTCTCCACATCCCACTCTTCGTTTTTGGTGTCCTTGCCTCCTGTACTAAACATACTACCGAAATTTAGGAAGTTGCTCCCTTGGTCTGGAAGCCTCTCATGTACACTACCAAAAAGGGTTACTAGGGGATCCACCAGTGGAACATTAGGGTTTTGTATGCTTCCATGGCGAGATGCAACCCCTAGCATGCTCTGGCCTGTCACGGGCCTGGCAACCCAAGTATGACCTTCTTCAGATCCATATAACTTGATCTCATCTTTATTTGCTGCTAGATCGTGATCATCAGTCAGACCAGTGTCTGGCTCAATAATGTACTCCTCTACTGATGCATCTGTTCCAACCTGGAGACCCTCGACGAGTAGTGCTAACTCAGCTGTTCATAAAACAACATTCATTTTGTATTATACTTTCTATCATGTCAAGACTCAAGAGGCATTCATGAGTAAGCTAGACAAATTGTTCAGTATTTCCAAAAATTTACAACAAACATTACTCCAGTGCCTCAAGGGCCAAGGGCTCCCACAAATGGCGGGATAGGAGGGTGGCAAATGTACGCAGCATTGAGCCTAATTAACAAGGAGGATAGGTTGTTTCTACATGACCCATAAAAAGAATTGCATCCACTACTTCAGACTAGCTATGTTACTCCGACACTTCACTTAACTGCCGTGTCGCGTGTCAGACACGTGTCCGACACGACACGACACTTCGACACTTCAATTTAGACCACAAAATAGGAAAACTCACCCAAAATAGCCGTGTCCGACACTCCGACATGTGTCGACATGTGTCGGTGTCTGACACGTGTCAGAGAGTCGGAGTAACACAGCTTCACAGTAAAGAAGCGCAGTCTGTTTTTGAGTCATTTTGTTCTATTCCATCATAATTTAAAGCCAAAGAAAATGCGCTCTTTGGCTCCATTACGAGTTGAAAGAACAACCAGGTAACTAAAAGAAAAGAAAATGTCTTGATAAGGGAACATGTACAATACTAACCAGAGACATCTTCCATTCCCCGCAATTGCTGAAGAACCTTTTTAGCCTCTGCCATTCGCCCTTTACTAACTAGCCAACGAGGAGACTCGGGCAAGTAGAATACAGCCAAAACGAAATAAAGAACAGACGGAATAACAAGAACGCCAAGCATCAATCTCCAGTTAGGTGACTCAGCTAATGACATCCCGAAAACCATACAATACGATAAAAACATTCCAGTTGAAACCGCAAACTGAGGAAATGTGTTCAATAAACCCCTTGTTTCAGTCGGAGCAGTCTCAGATATGTAAAGAGGAACAAGGGTGACAGCCAAACCACCCCCAAATCCATCCACTAGACGCGCCAAGAGTAAAACATAGATATTGGGGGACCATAACATTATCAATCCACATATAAAGAAGCAAATAGAGGAAAGAATCATCATTATTCGACGACCAAGCCAATCTGCAACTGATCCAGAACAGGTTGTGATGACTGTGGAACCAATAAGTGACATGGCCAAAAGTAAGCCTTCCATTTTCGGATCACTTTCCAAGTTGAATTCTTTCTTGATATATAACACTGCCCCTGTAAATATCAAAACAAACGCCCAACAAGAAAAAAAAAGTTTCGAGTTATCATCTCAACCGAGCTAAATTCAAGAAATTAAACATAAAATTTTAGTTCATAATAACTCTTAAAATTTTTGATTCAAAAAATTAGAGCATGAAATAAATGCAATTGTCGACACTATTATCTTTTGGGCCACACATTCATTTTGTGACTAACGCAGGGTAAGACTCTGTACATCCGATTCCCCTATTTTGCAATTCGCGGGAACTCTTGAGCCACTTGGATAAGGTAGTTGTTATTGTTGTAAGATCTTAAACTTTTAAGAAACTACAACATAAATCTATGCAATTTTCATCTAGCATCACATCATCATTGTGTTGCTAACACGGAGATAAGGCTACATACTTCCGATCCCCTTACTTGCTATTAGCGGAACCACTTGGATAAGGTTGTTCTTATTGTTGTAAAATGTAAAACTTTGCAAATTGGGAAATTTTATATTCAAAAACTCCATAACAAGTTAATCCACAATATTGGGAACAGAAAAGACAGCAAGGAAACAAAAGCAACAAAATTTATACTATAATATTGAAAAAACAACAGCAAAAGTACCTGCAATTGTAGCATTATCCCATCCTTGTAGAAAGTTTCCAATTGTAGCAGCAATTGCAACCCACACTGCTCCACCCATTTCCACCCTCAATGCTTAATCACCTTCTCAATCAAACTGTCAGAAACATCAATATCACATTAACAAAGAAAAAACAGTATTAAATTTACGATAGGTAAACAAATGATTGGGACGGACGGAGTAGTAATAATCGAGATTGATTAATGAGAATTAGATAACAACTCGAGAACTAAAATCATATGTTCAACAAACACTCAAAAACACAGAAATGAAGTGACAATTTACATGATTTAGCAGAAATTTGATGGAATTAATCAAAATTAAACACAACCCAGATAAAATAATTGAAATTTAAGAAAACCCAGATGAGAAAGATGCAATCTTTTCATCAAAATATAACAACTCGTCTAAGATAAGATAATCAAATGTAAAATCTAGAAATAATAACATTAAATTATTCTAACCTCTAGAAATTAATTACGTGGCTAATTATTGTTCTTCCCGCCCCAACACAAAACACAATGATTGATAAATTAGTCAGAGAAATCTAATATTTAATTATTTAAGTTGATTTGAACAAAAAATAATTTAAGTTAATTAACAATATTATTATATGAATATATTTATGTGATATTTGTATGAAATTCACAGGATATCTGAATTGTGAAGTATTCAGCAGATTGCCAGCCACTCGGTGACATGGATATCAATCCCATAAATAATGAAGAGCCGTACAAATGTTTTGACATCACGTGATTAATTAATATTTTAATTAGAGTAAGTTTTCATACGGGTCATTTTCATCTGAAATAATAAGATGGGATTTGAGATCACTTTACGGTCAAATGTGACCACTCTCGGATAAAACACCATTATAAGTTGTAAATCTAGCAGGAATAATTATGGTCACATTTAGTCATAAAATGGTCTCATAACCTCATTTTATTGTTTCATACGAAAATAACTCGTCTGAAATAAGTATTTGCATTTTAGTTATTATGGTGAATTGTAATTCCCCCATTTCATTCAATTCTACGCGTTTGCTTTTTTAGCTTATCGATTACTTTGTGAATTCAAATTTTTATAATTTTTATTAATATAAGTAACGACATGAAAAAAAATTGAGTATATATATGTGTATAAAGTAAATGTATAGAATTAAATGGAACGGAGTATTTAAATGTTAAAATTCTATATATTATTGTTGCTATGATTGGGATTTGGGAGAAAATATGTTTCACTATACTTGGCTAGTAGATCAACAAGTACGGAGAACCATGGAATTTTGCTTTTGAGGAAATTTGTTGGGGATGTTCAAACAAAAGGTATCCTATCAAAAAGATAACGAAGGATTATAAATATCTTTATATTAAAACGATTTTACGCAGGTGTTATTGTGAAATCTCGTGGTGGTTTATGCAATTGTCCCTATAAAATAAAACATAAATTATTATTCAAGACGGATATTATTCGTCTTAAGCTTAAGACGAGTTAAATACATATCAAATGTCCAAATCACTTCAATTGTTGCCTCGGAAATATTAAAAAAATTGTCTTTATTACTACTATGTGATAGTATTTGACTCGTCTAAGTTTAAGACAGATAGCAACTAGGGCAGAGCACGAATTAGATATCCGATCCAAAGTGGCAGTTCGGATCGGATATCCATATTAGAAATTCCTGAAGTCAGGTATCCATATCCATATCCAAATATTTCGGATATCCAAAATAATCGGATCGGATGTGGATATCGGATATCCATATTTTGGAATTTACTTTAAAATTAGTTTGAAATACGATCATATTCATCATCTTACATAATGATTTTTTTTAGTATTCTTACTCCAATGGTCTCGACATAAAATTGAAGTACCGCTTACATATTTCTCTTATATTTTAAAATTTGATTAAGTTGTTGTATTGGATAAAATTGTATTTTCTCGATATTGTACTAGAAAAGTAAAGTTTCGGATAAGTTCGGATATCTAAATATTTTAATTCTAATATCCATATTCAAACCAAAACTAAAAATTTCAGATATCCCATCCAAACTTAACTTTCGGATCGGATATTCCAAAAAATCGGATCGATTTGGATAATCGGATTTTTGCTCTGTCCTATCAGCACCTATCTTAATAAGACTTGCTGAAAATAAAATATTCTTCGTACTCTGTAATTATAAAGTTAGACAAAAAACGTATTCAAAGGGATGATACCAATATTAATACCGACGTAGCCTTATAATATTAAAAAATTACGATGATGAGACATTCACACAAATTTTCATCCAGAATATCAAGTGGAAATAATAATTCACGATGAAGCACGTATGTTTCATACTATTTTTTGTTAATCTTTGTTGAAATTTTCCGTGCCTACTAAATTCCTAAATTCAAATTCTGGCTCTACTATCATGTTCCTAAATTCAAATTCTGGCTCTACTATCATGTTTTATAGCTTTCTATCCGTGCCAGATACTGCACTTAAAACTTTCAACTGAGTCGGAGTAATATAAACCCTAACCTAATGCTGATCACGGACTGTGTCGTTTATAAGTACAAGTATGGAGTATTCCACATCTCGTTTAATTTCGTTGTTTGTATTATTGTTGGTGTAATCAGTTCCCTACTTTGTAGGGATGTACAAGTGTGTGATCGTACTCACTACAGACCCACCGACGTATCCCAGCTTGGGTCAAACTAGTTGTTTTTCCATATAAACTATCCATAATTTTGGATTTTGATTACTGATTTTAGTAAGATATGAACCATCTAGTTTGGTTGATTTATTGTGGATGGTGATGAAACTAATTAACTCATGAGTCATGTCGAATTCTCAAAATTAATGAATAAACTTAATATGGATAATGAAGTTGGTAACGGAATATGGTTTTTTAAAATTAAAATGATCGAAAGTATATCTAAAATTCAAAATTTATGACTTATAGAATATAATACTCCGTAGGAGGGTAGATTTCTAACACAAGAACAATTTATGAAAATTTTTTGGGTCCACCAAAATCGATAAAAGTCCTACCCATTTCAATTATTGTTTTTTTCCTTTATGAGTTATATTGATTATGTTAGCTGAATTAGAGGGGCCAAAGTAACGGGTCAGCCCCGCCCGACCCGCCACACGGGTCTCCTCTAACCTGACCAATCTGCTCGGTATGTGGCCTGCTTGACCAGTCCATTATTCCGGCCGGGCCCGAGCTTGTCATATCAAATCCGAATAAAAAAAATAATTGTAACCAGGGCCGCCAACCTGGCTCGCCTCTACCCGTGACGGGCTTGGCCCGGGTCATACTAGCAGCCAACCTGGCCTGGCCAAGCCCTCATCTCCAATGGGTCGGATCAGGGCCTGACTAGGAGAGCCTGACCCGATCCGAACCTCATCGCGTACACCTTTAAGTTGAAACTAAATCATTTTGGAGTCAAGGTTCTAAAGTTATTGTTGTGAGTGATATTTTAATTTAAGGTAAACAAATTATTATTTGGAGAAAGGGAGGACTTCTTATTTCGTTTCGATTTTACTTTTATTATTTACTATATTTAATATTTATTTTAAATTTTTAAATTACTAAGGTGTACAATAATACAGAGTACTATATTACATCTAGGTATCGTTGACTCGTTGGTTGTCATACAGAAACTAATTTCATTGACTTTACAAAACACATAAATTGGACAATTCACATGAATTGTCCAAACCTTGTTTGGTTGGCATCCGGGAATTAAGTTCATGCAAGAAAAATACAATTCATGTGATTAAACTCCTTTATTATTATGAAGAAATTGGGAACGTCTAAAAAAATACAATTCATGTGATTTGAGTAAACAAATGACCCCATCTTTCCAATTCATGTAAATTTCCAAGTCACCCACTTTCAAGAGGACAACCAAACAATACTCTAATCGACATAAGAATTAATCGTACTTAAATATAGAAAAGATATAATGTCACTTCAAAATTATTATTGTTACTCATACTTGTGAGACGATAAATAATAACATATTCATAGATTTAACTTGTATTATCATGACATTAATAAAAAGTGTAGTGACGTTAATTTCCGTAAATATAAAATGATTGATATAACCACGAAGATAGTCGTAGAAGTTAGAACATGGTTCAGGTAAAGCCACAAGTTTGTTCAACAAAAAACAGCACATACAATGGTGACTAAGTGACAAGACTGACAACTCATGCGTTGAATTTTTGGTAATTAAACGCAATTTTTCTTTTTAAACAATTTATCGATAATAATCTCTAATTTATCTCATTGGTTAACATTAATTTCATGTGTTAAATCAATTAATGGCCAATCAAATGAGCTACACATAAAATCACATTTAACTTGTCAAGTGACTTCTTATGCGGGGCAGTGGTAATCACTATTAAAAATCTCTCTAATTACTAGGAACAAGAGCTAGCTCAAGTGGTAAGAGCTCTCTTACCTCAACCATGAAGTTGAGGGTTCGATTCCCACCTACGACTTAGTGCACGCATTTGGAAAAAAAAAAAAAAAAAACATAATTACTAAGAGAAAAAAAATTCTCTTAGTTTTTCATCCAAAAGACATATATAGCTAAATAAAGTAATAAGCAAACTTTCTTTCATTACATTATTATTTTTTCAATAAATGTATTCTTATAATCAAACTCTAATCTTTTACAATTAAATTCATAACTATAATTTTTGATTAAAATAAAATAAAATTGGTATTAAATTATTAAACTTTAATCTTTTAATTAAATTCATAATTATGATTTTTTTATTAAAATAAAATAAAATTGATATTAAACTATAAACTATAAGTTGCTAAATTTTTCAGTAATGCAAATAACATCACACATGCTTATTACTAGCTTTATGACAAAAAAAAAAAAAAAAAAAAAAAAAAAAAAAAAAAAAACTAATTCATTAAAAAAAATCACAACTTAACTTAATTATCTTTGATTAGTTTTCCATTTCAATTTTTTTTGTTTTATATCAAAATTCAATGGAGTGAAATGTTAAATAATAATGAGGTGTAAATGTAAAAAGTTTAAATAATACACTGAAAAAATTAAAAATTCTATATACCGCGCATGCATGCGCGGGATCTAAACTAGTACTTATATAAAATCATTTTACACAAATATTAATGTAAAATTATTTTTTATTTTATTTAACTATTCGTTTAAAAGGTGAAAGCGGCCGGCCGCTCTATACATACTCAATGTTATAGACTTTCTAAAATAAAAATTACAAGTAATATAAAGAGTTATAGAGTACAAATGTTTTATTCTTTTGGATTTAAATTGTCAAATTAAAATTGTACTTAATACTGAACGAAACCTAGTTGAGCTAAAATAATAAGACTAGAATAATACCTCCCTCATTCGAAAGGATGAGATAGGTTGGCCCTACCCGAGAGGATCAATCTAGTTTTCTTACCTTATCAAAAAAAAAAACTAGAATAAAGTTAAATCTCACGAACGTCTATTGAATTTTAAATGTTTAGATAATGACAAAAGCTTAACTAATTACAAAATTTCAAGTTAAAATTATTACTAAATATATTTATTGAAAAAAATTCTTAAGTGAACAAATTATCGAGGCATCTAAAAACTAAGGGACATGCTAAATTCCGCACACAATTTTACGAAGTCCTGCACACCTTTTCACTTTATTCCAAATTTACCCCTCTTATTTTTTTCACCAAGAGAAAAACAATCAAAAACCTAAAATGTAAGAAATTCCAAAAATTACCGATTGCCTCAAAAATTCATGTAATGTTGCAATGGTGTGACTATGCTGACGAAAGTTTTGTTATATGATCTTGCTAATTTGTCTGTTATTTATGCTAATTTATGTACACCGACGACCACTACAGACAACACACTACGCCTTACTCCGGCCAAACAACGACGCCCACTTAGCCATATTCGAGCCAACCCTACCACCAACAACAACCAACCTCTTTAACAATAAAAAATCAAAACCCTAACTATAAAATTCTATTTTCTTTGACAAAACATTCATTAAACCAATTAAAGGACATGTATTAATAAAATTATTGATAAAACGGTGGAATTACTTCGGATATGTGTGAATTAAGAGTCCTAATTGACGAATTATTAACGAATTGGTTTAGTATTGAGAGGGAGGGGAGGGAGAAAACTTTTTTTTAGTTTGTTTTAGGAGGAAGGGTAAAGTTGGAATAATAAGGTAAAGTATGCGAGATTTAGTAAAACTTTGTCCCGAATTTAGCAATTACGAAAATTAAATATGTTAATGATCGATAGGAAGGATAGAGGTGGCAATTGGGTCAGTGGGCCGAGTTTGGGTCGGGTCGGGTCATATCGGCTTCAGGTCATATCGGGTCAGTCTGCCCTTTCGAGTCGAGTCGGGTCGGACCATTTCGGGTCAAATGATGTATCGGGTCGGGTCATTATCGAGTCCGGTTACTTAATCGCATTAATACATTTTTTTACCATTAATTTTAGTTTCTAACCTATTATTTAGTTTAATTACTTCATTATTAGATCAAACGTATCAATCTAAATACAAAATCACTTTCATTTTAATCAAAATTAAGTTTAATAATTGTCGGGTCATCAATTTAATCGGGTCAGTATCGGGGTCGGGTCAATATTGGGTCTGGTCTGGGTCGGGTTCAGGTTAATGATAATCGGGTTGGGTCGGGTCACTGGTCGTTCGGGTTGGGTCGGGTCACAATATTTCCGGGTCCTGCCGAATCGGGTTTGCTCGAGTTCGGATCGGGCCAGACTTGTCAACTTTAGTAAGGAAGCATATACTCTGACACTTACAATTTTATGTATTCATGAAAACAATACGACTTTTAAAATATTAAATTATTAATAACTTGGAAAATTGGTAAAATAAAATTGACGTAACCAATTGTACGACTAGCCACTTTGCCTCATGTAACTATGTAAGTAGGGTTGTTCAATGGTGCGAATGTGTGATAATAACCGGTTTTCATTTTCCTTGCGAGTTTTTTGTCAAAAACTACCTTACATTTAGGGGTCTTTGTAAAATAACTAC
>VHZZ01000349.1:89496-114967 GCA_009801015.1 Silene noctiflora
TTAATAAAGTTAATAAATTAGAACTATTACATGATCGACATGAGAATTAGTATGCATAATCGAGTAATTTGACCGATTTGATTAATTTGTGAGGAAGAGAATTAGAGAGGGTTTGTTCATTTTGTTTTTTGGGAAGGGTAAGTTATGGAAAACTAATGGCAAAATGTCCAGGAAAGAGTAATATTTGTTCATGAAAGAGCAACTACGTTATTTTAATCATCAAGAAAGTTGTAGAGAAGATTTAAAGAAGAAACCGCGAGAATAAATAACTATGGAACGAGTTCAACGAACTAGATAGTCCATGAACAACTCTAATTTAGTTGTATAATAATGCCTACCCTACCTCTATGACTGATGGCTCTAATGTTTGCACTTGGATCACTCCACTTCTTCAGTATCCTTCCCTTTCCTAGAAGAAACGCGTACGCCTCATTTGCACAAATTAAGGGAAATCTAACTTTCCAATTTCCTGTCTGCTGGATGTCACCTGCCAAATTCTCAATCACCCACTCATTTGCACAAATTTGATTTTTTTTAATGTTCATTGGATATAGAAGAATCAGCTAAATGCATTTTGCTGCTTCCTCTTAAAATTAATCTGTCCCTTTCTTTTATGGAAATGTTAATGTAATTGGGTAAGATAGGGACTTGCTTATGACGGACACTATCCGTTACAAGTTGAAGACGGATAGTGTTTCTCTCATAATAAGACAAGTGAGAGGGCAAGTGAGGGGAAATGGAGCACTCCATGGTTGATGCCACTCGCATATTGTGAGAGGGACACAATCCGTTTTCAACTTGTGATAGATAGTGTCCGTCTTCAATGAGAATTTGTGATTGGGTAAATTGTTACATGAGACTATGAGAGTAGTACAACCTAGAGAATAACAAATCGCTTTATTTTAGTTATGCGTAATTATGTAAACGAAATCGATATGAAAACATTGTGTCCTAAAGTAAAATCTTTTCGTCCGCCAATGATTATAGCTAATCCCTCCATTTCAAAATAATTTTCTTAGTTTAACTTGCAGAGTCTCCAAGATACTTTTTTGACTTGATTTTTCTCCCATATATATAAATAATTTTTCATGCAAAAAATACTTTTCTGAAAGATTTTTATATGATGAATGTCAATATTTTATTAAGTTATGTAATATTTATCATTTTACCCTTATTAATGGTCAAAGGTTTAAACTTTGACTTCAAAATTCAAATTAGGAATTATTTTGAGATGGAAGAAGTACTTTTTTTGCCATTTAAAAAATTTACTAATTAACCCAATTAATGCAATTCTCAAAATATTATCAATAATTTTTTATTAAGGTATTTAAGAAAAAAAAGAGAAAGAAGCTTTGGTGAAAGAGGGACATAATTCCCTTTTTCCATAATTAATTACTTTTAATTAAATTAAATTAGATTTATTAATTTTTCTTTAAAAAAAATGAATAATTGTTTATTTCATGAAGAAACATGAACTAGGATTCTAGGAACTTACCTTGAAAGATCATACCTTTGAACCTTGTTTAAGCTTTTGAGCACATCTTTGAACCAATAAATTAGTTATCTTCCTCTATGTTTCATCATTGTCTTCATCAATTTCTTCACTTTACCTTGGTACATCCCTTTTCTTCTTTCTCTTTCTAATTAATTTCATTTTTTTATATTTAATTGCATCTAGATCTACTTTCTTAATATTGCTTCATTTCTTATCTGGGTTTGTGTTCAAAACTTCTGTTTTTGATTCATTTTCATGGGTTCATTTGTTTTTTTTTCTTGTTTTTGTTGTGTAAATGTTGGAAATGATATGAATGTTCTTATTGTTTGTTTGTTGAATTTAGCTTTTTTTTATTTGAATATAATTGTTAATGTTGTTTATGCAATTTTCATCTTGGGTCATTCGTAAACGGTCTCTTTGTGTTGCTAACAGAGGGGTAAGACTGCATACAGCCGACCCCCTCATACCCTGCAATTTGCAGGAGCCATTGAGGCACTGGAGTAATGTTGTTGTTTTTGTCATGCAAAAGCTGTTAATTTGAATGAGATTGTTAAAGCTGTTAAATTTAGCTTTTTGTTATGAAAAGGCTGTTGATTTGAATGTGATTGTTGATTTTGTTTGATGGGTTTGTTTTGTTTCAGTGTGATTATATTGGTTGGATGAGAAACTTTGGTGTTGGTTGTGAAAGACTTGAACTTTCTCTTGTTGCTGTAAGAAGTTGGAAATTTTGAGGTTGTTTCATGGGCAATACATGCCGGGGATCATTTGGGACTAAACTTTTTCAGGGCGAAAACCAGCCCGAGGATCATTCACCTACGACAAATTCCAATTCCAATTCGAATTCCCATTCCAATACGACTAGTAGCAGTAACTCTAAGAGAAACCCTTCTGAGTTTTCGAATTCTGATTATTCTCCAACTAGTTTGAGGAACCAACAACTTATTAATCAGGAATTCGGCCAGGAAAACCCTCCGAGAAAAACTCATACTATGCACAACACTAAAGATAATCAGATGAAAAAGCAAAATGATAATCTGGCTTACTTTGTGTTAGGTCATAAAACGGCAAACATTCGTGATCTTTACATGTTAGGCCGTAAATTGGGGCAAGGGCAATTTGGGACCACTTATTTATGTACTGAGATTGCTACTGGGATTGAGTACGCGTGTAAGTCTATATCTAAAAGGAAGTTGATATCCAGGGAGGATGTGGATGATGTTAGGAGAGAGATTCAGATAATGCACCATCTTGCTGGTCACAAGAATATTGTGACCATAAAGGGTGCATATGAGGATCCTTTATATGTTCATATTGTGATGGAACTTTGTTCTGGGGGTGAGTTGTTTGACCGTATTATTCAGAGGGGGCATTACAGTGAGAGAAAGGCCGCTGAATTGACTAGGATCGTTGTAGGAGTTGTTGAGACATGCCACTCACTTGGAGTGATGCACAGAGATCTCAAGCCCGAGAATTTCTTGTTGGTTAATAAGGATGATGATTTCTCCCTCAAAGCAATAGACTTTGGGTTGTCGATATTCTTCAAACCAGGTACCAAAGCATTTTTCTTTCTTTTCCCTGGTCTTTTTCTCTCTCTGATTTCTCTCTTAGTTCTAGCTTATGCTCAAACACCTTCATAACAGACATAAAAGGACTTGCTTTTAGTCAGGCATCACTGATAGTCATACCATGGGGTCAGTTCGTAGATATTTGATGAGAGCACAGCAATAGTCACTAAACTCAGTATTGTATGCATTGGCGATGTACTGATGTCTACTGAGAGAGTCAGAGGCACATTTTATCTCTAGAACCCGGCTTGTATCTTGTTTATACAGTATATTCTGAATGTAAAAGACTAAAAGTTTCTATCTTTCGATTACGAGCTAAAATGCTTCAACTAAGGCTTCTTTAATGATATTATGCAATGTTTGTAAGATGAGACCATTGAGCATGAAATTTTCAACTTTTGCAGGTCAAAAGTTTACAGATGTGGTTGGAAGCCCTTACTATGTTGCACCTGAGGTTCTCTTAAAGCATTATGGCCCAGAGGCAGACGTATGGACTGCCGGAGTTATATTGTACATTTTGCTCAGTGGTGTACCACCGTTCTGGGCAGGTATGATGTAACTCTTTTATTATAGAGGTGTTTATGCCGTTATTTCTTGCAATCAGAAACATTAACCTGGTTTACCTTGTGTAATCATTCCCAGAAACGCAGCAGGGAATATTTGATGCCGTTTTAAAAGGTCATATTGACTTTGACTCAGATCCGTGGCCCCTAATCTCGGATAGTGCAAAGGACTTGATAAGAAAGATGCTGTGTTTGCAACCTTCTGAACGATTAACTGCCCATCAAGTGCTATGTAAGTTGTACTCTCAGTTGTTTCACGTGTTCAATTGAAAGGCTTTGTTATGTTAATATTTCTTTCCTTTAATCTTTTGTAAGTTCTTGCTCTAACAAAAGTCAATTACTATGTTTTAGGTCATCCTTGGATTTGCGAAAGTGGGGTTGCACCAGATAGGGCATTGGACCCTGCTGTTCTTTCTCGCCTCAAACACTTCTCTGCTATGAACAAGCTCAAAAAGATGGCTTTGAGGGTATATCTCTTGTATAAATTTGACTTCCTAATTTTTATTGAAACTTTTGGAGGTACAATATGTTATTACTTCCCCGAGGCTTCATTTCGTGATGTTCGGGGGATGGAACTGTACATCGTGTCTTTTTGAGTAATACTTTGTTCCTAAATCATTTATGATTTGTTTTCAGTTGAAATATTCATTACAAATGTTTATAGAGAATTACTTAGAGAAAAAGATGAGGGAAAATGAAGTTAATCTTCCGTTCTTTTGTCTATTTCTTACAGGTAATAGCTGAAAGCTTGTCAGAGGAGGAAATTGCTGGATTGAGAGAAATGTTTCAGTCAATGGATACTGATAACAGTGGTGCAATAACATTTGAGGAACTTAAAGCTGGTCTAAAAAGATATGGTTCAAACCTTAAAGATACAGAGATACGGGATCTCATGGATGCGGTAAGGATTTTGTTCCTAGGTGATTATGCATTGCTACCCTTTTACTGTGGCTGTTTCTTTGTGTTTTCTGTACCATTTTTAGGATGTTTTGATCATAGACCTAGAGAATCGTTTTATTTGTGGTGGTTTTGAGTACTTTTGACTAAGGTAATACTTGTATTAATTACTCCATAATTTTTTTTGGTGTAAACTGGATTGAGCCGGGTAGGACTACTAGGGCGGTAAAGCTCTCCCTCATAAGTTTTAACACTGCTGCTTTCCCAGGGCTCGAACATGAGACCTCTGGTTAAGCTAGAACAACCCCTTGCCAGTTGATCTAAGTGCTCATGGGATAATTACTCCATATTATATAGTCTGGTACATTGTAAATTTGTAATACATCATGCAAACTGCATTGAAGGTATTAAATCATCATATAATATAATTTATATATTTGGAGAATGATACTCTAATCTGAACAAATCATTCTCTCTTATGTTGAACATGGCGAATGCAAAAAAGCCGATGCTTGGTATTTTTAATACTCCGTATCAGTTTCCTTTGTAACTTTTGTTAAGCATCTCTATTCTAATTCATTTTGTCTTGCAGGCTGATATTGACAACAGTGGTACTATTGATTATGGGGAATTTATAGCTGCAACCATTCATCTCAACAAGCTTGAGCGCGATGAACATCTTGTTGCCGCATTTCAGTACTTTGACAAGGATGGAAGTGGATCTATTACAATTGATGAGCTCCAGCTAGCCTGTCAAGAACAGGGACTTAATGATCTCTTCCTTGAAGATATAATTAAAGAAGTCGACCAAAATAATGTAAGTTGTCTTCTGACCTATGTTACTCGGAGTCGCGTACTTGTTTTGGTCAGAGTTATAATTTTGATTTGGAGTTTTTGAAGTGAATTAGAGACACATTTGTGAGAATATGGCCCAAAGTATTATGTTATCATAGTGTACTAAATGCTTTAGAAAGTCTTTTCCCTTTTTTTTGTCATTCGGGCCTCTTTTTTGCTCTTTTGGGAAGTGTCGGAGTTGTGAGGGTAAGGGCACGGCTTCCATGCTCGTATCTTTGCGTATTGTCATATCAGACACACGTAGAACTCCAAAATAGTACGTGTAGAATTAACATACATGGCTTCTCACTTTCAAATGTGGGCACTACTGATGAACTTGCAGAATCAATTTATGTGTATTTTTCTCACGTTCTCCGTCTTAACTGTGGTCTTTGTCTTTTGATCTCAACTCAGGATGGGACTATCGATTATGGCGAATTTGTAGCGATGATGAGAAAGGGAGATGGTGGGATAGGCAGAAGGACCATGATGCGCAGCAGCCTAAATCTAAGCATGAGAGATGCCCCTGGAGCACTCTAATTATCACATATGTTCCATAAGGTGCCGTCTTTTTCTTGTTATTTTACTCACTAGCTTGGGCTTGTTATGGGTATAGAATAATTCCACTTCAGTCGAGTTCGGGTTAGTTCAACTATGTTTACAACAACAAAGCCTTAGCCCCAAAATTATTTGGGGCCTGCCAACATAAATCACCATTCGAAACCGTTTTCAGACTCTAAAGGTTTGCTTTGCTTGGTATGAGGGTAATTGTTATTAGGATGAAGGTGATTATTATTTGCTGCCGACACATGTCAAAACGAGAATTGACACTTTTTTAGGCCAAATACAAGAATTATTTTTTAAATAGTCATCTCGGACGCTTGCAGCCGAGTCTAAGTAACTCGATACTACTTGAAAGTTTGATTCTTTAGCTCTTTCTGAGATGTACTTAAGTCTAACCTCATGGTGCACGAAACCTTAGGCTGATATAGTAATGATGGCAATGTTTTAATGTATTGCAGGTTTGTACAGCAATGGATGATAAAGCTATAATGTAGTTTTGTTCTTTCCTCAACTCGGGTTCATTTATTTGTAAAGTTACTTGAGCTGTTGAGCGTCTTAGAGGTTTGCGTTTATATTGTACCTCCTGAAGAACATACAAGCTCCATGTCATGAACTCTGAAAGTATTCCCGTCATCAACCACTGTAACATCAAATCTACACGATTTCAAATAACACTGTTTATTCAAGTATCGCTTTGCGTACTTTTAGGAGAGCTGTCTTGTAAAAGAAAAGGAAAGAAGAAAAGAATTTTGTTCAAGCTACTGTTGAAGTGTTCTTAGAATTCAGTTTTTTCATGTATGTTCATGTAAGTTTAAGCCTGTATTTCTCTGCACCATGACTGAAAAACTCGTAGCCCTTGAATTCCGGGTTTTTTTCATCAGTCTTTTTTCTTATAGGAAAGGAAGTTTGTAATGCCATACTGAGTAATTATTTACGTAATCTACTTGTGGACTTCTCATCGGTTTATCGACTTATTGCATAATGCATTGCACCCTTTCAATACTCATACCAATCATGGAGACTTGAAACTGAACTGAGTCACACAAGTTTCTTTGGCTGGATCCGACGTTTAACATGTCGTTGGACTGCATTACTAGAGATTTACTCGCGTATTCTGTTACAATTCCTGTCAGATTAGTCGAATGTAACTTTGATTTTACGTTAATCTTGATTGTTTTATTTGACAAGAAAATAAAACCGAGTTGCACAAGTACACCCTGTTATAATCTTAACTTCTCTGAACGAAATTGAAGTAATAGTTCAAAGATTCAATATTCCGAGGAAAAAGTTCCTCGGAATATTGAATCTTTGAACTATTCCTTTGATCGTTCAAGAAGTTTAATTTAGCTCTCAGAAGCTTTTAGGATGAATTTCATGCCAAAAGTGAAAATTAAAATCTATAAAAAAGATTCTGATAGTACAACAAAAGTATATAATCTCAGATACATAGATTGATTATACAGAAAACATGAACATAGTACTAACAGAAAGTACTACATGAAACCGTCTCATTCAAGACTTTAAACAAAACGACGAGCAAACAACATAATGGATACGTCTTATGTAGTCAGACCAACTCAAACTCGATCAGACAGAGATGAATTCCTCATGGACGAGGAGAGCAAAGACAAGAACAAGGAAGCCAACAATGATACAGTTGCTTTCGGAAAATGTCGTCTGAGAGTACGCAGACAATGTTATGGCAGCTCCTATTAATCCTATCGAAAGCGCCTTTATCTTCTGTTCCATCTTCTCCAAGACAAAATTTTTCCTGGTTGATTAATTTGGTGGGTTTTTGCTGAATTTTTGGATGGAAATGAAGAAGTTCTGGGTATTTATCATTTAGATCAAAATGTTGTGCAAGTACAAAAGTCAACGGTACAAGTTGTTTGGTGGATCTGGATTTTGGGGTTCGTTGACCGGGTTATGTTATTATATTGACAGTTGCAGACTTGCAGCTTCCCATAACATAACATGTTTGCAAGTTCACAAACTTATTGTTGCAAGTTATAGTTTGAAGAGCCGGATTCGAACCTTAAACCTATTATTTATAGTACGGAAAATTTACATGGTACTCTTGAATTTTGCCATTTTGCACACAGTACCCAACTTTTTAAGTTTGTGTACATTATACCCTCCATGTTTAATTTTCATGCACAATATACCCTTTTTGTCGTTGTAAAAAAATTCAATTGTGCATAATTCCTAGATCGGAATTCAGAATCGGCCAAATATTTTTCCTAAGATGATTATCTAGTCATAATTAACGATTTGAGGAAAAATTGCTGACAGACATTTTATAGGGTTTTTTTAACGATAATCTCAAATCAACCATATCTTTGATCTTAAATTTCCGAGTGACCATTTTCGTTTTATCAACTTGTAGATCTCGAAAAGTTAATCAATTTGAAAAAAAAAATTAATCAATTCCGATTTATGGTCTATAATTTATGCTCAATTGAAAATTATAAAAACGATAAAAAGGTTATGTTATGCTTGTAAATCATATTTCAGGGATATCATGTGCAAAAACTTAAAAAGTTGGGTACCATGCGAAAAATGGCAAAGTTCGAGGGTACTACGTGAATTTTCCGTTTATAGTATCTTTGTTTACTAGACTATAACATCTTCGGCAGTCAACTAGTCGAGTAGTAGTACTGATATAATCTTTTATTCACTATAATATTTTTTTGAACTAAATTATATAGTATTCATTTAATTAATAAAACTGGTATATAAATCTAAAAATTTGTATATGAAAACCCTATAAATTGATATTATGAAATTCTTATAAAAAAAGTTAACGTGTACTTAATTATTATAAAAAAAATTATGAACTGATATTATTAATTTATTGAAAACAAATTCATTAAAACTATTTGAGAAAATTTATAAATTGGAATTATTAGTTACGGAGTATGCGGTAAAAAAATTTCATTAAAATACATATTTCATTACTCAACTCAATTCTTTTGATTAGTTTTCCATTTTATTTTTTATTCTCATGTTAAAATATGAAAAAATTAATTATGTATCAGTTTAAAATCTATAAATAATGCATTATTATAAAGTAAATTATCTATATATACCATGCATGCATGCACGAGATTCATACTAGTGATTAAATAATTAAAATTGTATAAGCGGTTGTATACTTGTATGTATAACAATTTAAGTTTATGTTGAGCTTTTGTATATAAATAAAGTCTTGAACTTATAGAAAATATTCTTCAATAGAGTTAGATTAAATTTCCGACATAGTGATCGAATTTTTAGACAATTTTAATGCTTTTTAAGTAATAAAGTAAATATTTTGATTTAGTTTGATTGTAAATACAACCGGTCGTACTCCATATAAGAAAAAGTTAGTTATTTGAGCTGTTGTGATTACGACTGGACATCTTTGTTTCGTTCCCAAAACAACATACTCCGATAACGACAAGTAAAATAATATTTTAATAAAGGTTGAATGAGTTGGTTTTTATAAAATATGTATGTACAATTTTATATCTACCGAACATTCAAATTGAATTTGGAAAAACATGAATCATGATGAGAATTTGTCATTATAGAGAGAAATTACATGAAACACAATGCAAGTAGGAATGTTTAAAATGAATTTTTCTTTTTGTAGTATTTTGTAAAACTTTTCCGCGTGACTCGAAATGTCTCTTATTTTGTACTCCGTATTTTGTTCCATGAAGTAATATGCATGAAAGTATAGATTATTCTCGTCACTATTTATGTTTTAAAGTACTAGCTGAAATGAATAAACCACGCGATTTGACTTTTTTTTTGGTGTAAAGAGAGCGATTTTAATGTTGACGGAGTTCGAATTCAGGTCATGAGTACCACTTCTCATAACTTTACCAACTAAATTAAACTAGTTAAGATCTGGATGCTTCGTAGTTCGTAGTTATATGTTGTGAGGAATATTTATTTATAACACTGCATATTAAAAACATGGACTATCATTTCATATAATTTGTGAAAATAATAAGGTGAAAAATAAACATCGAATAAAACAACCGTGACCAATAGTGAAGACAGAAGAATTGGCAACCAAATTTAAACATGAAAACAACAGCTAATCGGCAGCTTTGAATCATATACTTTCATTTTAGTGACAGCTTGTATCTTCAATTGTTCATTGTCGGATGTCACATTCCTCTAAATGGCACCGACGAGCACTTTGATCAATTGATAAGCGGTTGTTCTAATTTAATCAGAGGTCTCGTATTCAAGCTTTGAAAACGCAGCAGTGTTAAAACTCATGAGGGGAGCTTTACCGATCCAGTGGTCCTACCCGGCTCGAATCCGAATTAAACCGGATGATTTATACCAAAAAAAAAAAAAAAAAAAAAAAAAAAAAAAAAAAGGCACAATCAATTAGCTTGTGTTTAATTATCAATTCTCTCTCCAATTTTGTGTTTCTTTGCTTTGTAATAAAGCACAATTATGAATTCTAATTATTATTCAAGGTCCTACAATGATTTGAACTTTACAACTTGGTTTAACGTAATTATATTCGAAAATAAACGTAAATGATTAACGTCTGAACCCGAAAAGACTATATTAAAGTCTATTAGTACTAATTTCTTGAATTTCTATCAATAATTTTCGAGAAAAACAACTTGCGTTATTTCGAAATTCTTCTCGGAGCCCTTCATGTTGTGCAACTTAGAAGACCGATGGAAGGATGTCGATTGGTTAATACTGAATTTCGGTACTACCCTCATTTTCCGGGAAAATCATATTAAAAATTTGAAATAGTTATTAGCAAGTGATTTCAAAGAACATTAACGTGGTAGTACAATCTCATTTTCCAGACATTGATCTTAGTTATTGCCGACATTGGCATTCTGAATCTACGATACTAATATGAAGATTCAAACCTGCGACTTATTGTCTAAACCCGTGAAATTATGAATCTATGAATGTACTCATCAAACTACTGAAACAGAGTAGACCAAACAACTAAGAAGATCAAACTAAATATATCCATGGTAATTATTACTTGGTACATTATACAAAATTACACTGATTCCCAAACAATTCTACCACGAAATATATATAAAAAAAAATACAATTCGACAAATAGTGGAGTAATTCTTGTATGAGACGGTGTTCAACAAATCAAGTAAACCAAACAATAATAATAACCAAAAGCATGATTACAATACCCTTCACTAAGAATAAAAAAAGGTAAACAAATGAACGACACAGACCAAACGTATTACAAATTTGATCATATGATCTCAACCCCAATATGCTTCTCATCATCAATAAGGTCTAGATCTTGTTTCTTGGAAACAACCCAAGCCCAACCCAAATCCCATAATTTTTTAATAGAATTGGACCCATTGATAGCCCAATTAATCCCATTTTGATCATTTTGATCAATTGGTGATGAAATTGGAAGTGATTTTTGAAAACTGGTTTTATTTTGTATTGTTTGAACAATTGAGCTCATTTTTTTGGGATTTTTTTTTGTGAAATGTGAATGTGTTTTGGGTGTCGGTGGAATGTTGTAAAAATGGGGGAAGATGATATGAAATGTGGAGTATGATGAGGAGAAGAGTGTGATGGAGGGAAGAGAAAGAAAGTGGTGGGGGTGTATTAAAACAGCTATTAAGGTTTTGAATTTACAGCCTGGGTCTTTTTGTTCCCTCTCTTTTTATAGAGTCTCGCTTAAGTCGGAGTATCCGTCTTCAGTGACGGATCTTTAAGTGAATAATTAAGGGAATGATGTTTAAACTATTAATTTCGTGGGTGAATAGGTAAGAGTCGGGGGAGGGGGGAAGGAGGTTGACTAATAATTTGACAGTGTATCATAGTAAAATACCAGCAGGTGTCAGGTCCCTCCCGGCATAACTAAGATCCTCCATTGTCCGTCTTAAATCATACGTAGTAAAAGATTTGACATTGTATTATAGTAAAAAAAACAGCGGGGTCAGACCTCTCTCGACATAACTAAGGTCCTTCCACTGTCCGTATTAAATCATAAAACATGTCAAATACTCCATATGGCGGTAATAAAGACAAGTTTAAACTTATGACGCAATTATGGTTTTTTTGGTTCAAATGAGCGCACTATGTCGCGGATGATAATCGAACTTCCAACTTCTTGGTTGGAGTAAGAGGACTCTTACCATCCGTAAAAGGTATATTTTCAGCCATAGTGTTAAACTCAACAACGGCCCTGGGTCGCACCCAAACGGAGGAGAAATAGTCCACTTCATAAGTCCAAGAGGGTTCCACTCTAAAACCAATTGACAATAAAGGGAGTAGCCTCTTGCCTTATAAAGTGGTAATTCTTCTCCTCTTTTATCAATGTGGGACAACCCTCACATGTGGGACTTCGGGTTTGTTCACATATTAGGATATTAGGTCCATTAAGGCCCGCTATTATTAGAGTTTGTTAAGCTAGGGTTATGGTTTAATTAAGATGTGAGGTATTAAATACCTCACCACATATTATGTAATCGATAACCATCAATAATGCAATTATTATCCCAGATAATCTTTACACATAGTTATTAGATGAAGGATCATTTCAAAAGTTGCATGAAGATAGCGATACGAGGACGAGCCGAATTGTCTTTAAGATCATTAACTTAGAAGAGAATTCTTCTTCTTCGGTTTTCAGTAGATTGGTTTCAATTATACATATCTTTTATAAGTACTACAAGGCATTTTATGTGTTAATTAAGTTTTAGTATTTCTTTCTTAGATGGTCATTCTTAAAACTGTCTTAAATTGAAATACCGCATAACTTTCTTTTATTTTCACCTTTATTTACTTTGATTTATGAGAGTCATTTAAGTTAAGGCAATGTTAAATGAGAAATGATGTTCTTTTATCCTACTGCACCATATTAGCTCTTTAGTCTGTCTTGCATGTGACGGTCACAAACTTGTAACGTCTCACAACCCCTCCCACTTGCCCTCCCAACTTATCATTCCACTTGCAAATTTGTCTCACGTCCGAAGCTTGTGAGAATTTGCATTAGCTCTTAAAGGAAATAGTAGAATTCTGCCTAACTTCTCTTTTGTGTCTACTCTCCAACTTTTTCCTCTAACTAAGGCTCTAAGTAAACGATTAAATAACATTTTTTTACTCACTTCTTTAACATTTAGACAAGAAAAACAAACATTTTAACATTATAAGCCGATATGAAAGTAAAATGTCAATTTGAAGGAAAAAGTCGGTAACATTTTTGAGATGACCTTATAAAAAGTTATTGTAAAATGGACTATTTTTTTTCTTTTCCCACTAATATGAATATGTTGTTATTTATTTGAATATATTGTTATTTCCTTACATTGTTATGTTTTTTTATCTTTATGTAAAACTGGCTTACAAGTTACACCTAAGTGTAATTTTGCCTGCAAGGGTGGAGTATAGTCAGGGGTGTTTATAAAGTAGACCGCACCGGTAAATCTGACTGACCCGGACCTGATCCGGTTTGGACCGGGTATTAATCGCTCCAACCTCCAGGTCCACAAAAATATGGTGACCGGTCTCCGATCCGGTGAAAGCCAAAAAAAAATAACCTTAATTTACATTATTACCTATAAAATGGAGCCGGTCCGGTCCAAACCCGGAAAAACCAGGACCTAAAGGGTTCCGATCGGGTCCGGTCCGGGTCCGGTCCGGGTCCCACCTAACCGGTCTGGTTTTCGGTTTCGAGGTAAGAGGTCGTCCAATCCGCGGGCCTTTGCGGTCTTGTTCGGTTCTGGACTGGTGAACACTCGTAAGTATGGTGGATAAAATTTGGGCGAAACTCCCAAAGGACTTTCAAGCCTCCCCAAGATCAATTCTATACCCTGAGTCTTTGCCTTCTAGACTTCGAATCTATCACTTTCAAATAACTTGTTAGAATTTATATGTGGTTTGCAGGCTATCACAATTTTACCAGTTCATGGATTATACATCTGAGGTACTACCTCTTAATATCTATTTTCTGAGTTTTATATTAAAGTTTTTGAGTTTTATTTTGAATATCATGAGTTTGTAGTATTAAGTTTTTTAGTACATTTATTTAAAACATTAAACTAAAAAAAATATAATATTACTCAAAAACTATATTTGAAAATACTAATATGCTCAGAAACAATGTGTATATGCTCAAAAATTAAAAAGTCAGCTCAGATGCGTAATCCTTTTTCTCCAAATTTACGCAATGCACACCAAAAAGATAACGATTACGGGTCCCTAGTCACCCAAAAAACAAAAACCTAACCGTATTTCATTAGTATTTCTTTCCCTCTCCATCCTTCCTGCTTTCACATAATCACACTCACTGAATTCAAAATTTAGCGACATTTTTGCTGTCAATGGAGTATCGTAAGATCAAAGATCAGGTTTCTCTCTTCTCCCTTCTCTTTTATGTATGATATATTTCAATTACATTGATTAACTTTTGTAATCACGTTTAATTATATTGTTATTATTTGATGATACCCGAGTTTGCGAATCAAAATCCGTATTTTGAAGCTTAATTTAGTGTTCAATTTTTGCAATTTCATTTGATGAGATTGTAATTTTTGTATATTATTCATTTGTCGATACTTGAGTTTGCGAATCAAATTCATATATTGAAGCTTCATTGAGTGTTCAATTGTTGCGTTTCCGTTTAATTTGATCGAAACTTTATATAATTCAGTTGAGGATATTTATGTTTGCGAATCAAATTCGTATATTGAAGCTTAATTGAGTGTTCAATTGTTGCATTTCCGTTTAATTCCATCCAAACTTTAAACAATTTTATTAGAGGATGCTTATGTTTGCGAAATGCGAATCAAATTCGCATATTGAAGCTTAATTGAGTGTTCAGTTGTTGCTGTTCCGTTTGATTCGATCGAGACTTGTTGTATAGATTTCATTTGAGATACTTGAGATACTTGCTGCATTTCAATTTGATGTGATCGTAACTATTTTGTATAGAATTCATTCGATGATACTGTGTTTGCGAATCAAATCCACATTTAGAAGTTCCATTGAGTATGCATTTGATACGTTCGATTTAATACGATCCTAACCGTTTATTAAATTATAAAGCGTTAGAGTAAAGCTTGATTAGAGAATTTGAGGATTGTGATTATTTGTTTTGTTAGGATAAAGATGAAGAATCTGAAGGCGACATAGAAAGCTCACATGGAAAAGGTAATCCATTGTTTAGATTAATTTAGTAAGTATAAATGTCGTTGTTAATAATTTGTTATACTAGTTTAATTTAGCATATTCCGATGAGGTAATCCTATAATATATTGTCTCAACTCTTAAGGTTAATTCTTCTGATTTCAACTAATGGCAGGAGGTACTGTGAATAATGTAGCTCCATTGGGAGGGATATTAGGCGGAAAAACACAATGGAAACGCAAGTATGTTTATTTTGTTGCTTTTGTAGCTACAACAACGGAGTATTATATATTGGCAATTAGTCTCGTGTAAGACCGTTGTATGTATACAACAGTCAGTAACATGTAATGGGACCGGTGTATGTATACAATGTTCTCATGAGTTTTTCTTATTTGTTGGTACTTGTTGAAGTTGTGAGAATCCCGTTGCTGTATCGACTGATGTTTTGGTATTTGCCTTTGTAATCATGGAAATAGGTCGTTGGTGACGTTTGCATTAACTTTACTGACTAGCTCACAAGCTATACTTATTGTCTGGTCCAAGCGAGCTGGTAAATATGAATACAGTGTTACAACAGCTAATTTTCTGGTGAGCATAGCTTTTTTTTGGTTGGTTTATCTAGCTTTAGTCTTCGTCTCTTCAATGGATTGCTGTTTCCTTTACCCATGTTTCAGAGATTAAATACTAAATTTACGAAATTGAATAAATACGCCTTTAATAGCTTACCTTCTTCAGGTGGCTGTTTGATATACATTTATATCTAATGCTTCTCTCCTAACTCGATTAAAGTAGTTATTGATACAGTGGCTGTTTTGGAGGAAACGACATTCTTCTAGCCATTTTTGGACTTCTCGTACATATTCAAAATTTTCTCTTTTAATTGTGGGGCTTTACTTGAGATTTCTTTCTTTTTTTTGTTTCTGGAACTAGGTTGAATCCTTAAAATGTGCATTATCACTTGCAGCCTTGGTAAGGATTTGGAGAAAGGATGGTGTTACTGAAGATAATAGGTTAGTGAGCATTAATGTATGCTTTTTTTAGTATATACCATCCGACAAATGTAATGGCACGGTTAATTAGTTACTTCACCTGAAACTTCTGCTTAGACTTCTAGACTGATCTTACAGTGTGAAATGTTCTCCTAAGTTTTGATTTATCTGCTGTTCTAAATCAATATTTTCTAAAAAAAATCAGGTTAAGCACAACAGTCGATGAAGTTATTGTTTATCCCATTCCTGCAGTTCTTTATCTCGTCAAGAATCTACTTCAGGTTTGTTCATGACTTTTGGGCTTTGATGCTTCGTTGAACCTCTGAATAAGTCCCTAACCCAGCTCTGTTTTTGTCCCTTTTCCCCTTTTTGTTGAGCAGTATTATATCTTTGCATATGTAGATGCTCCAGGATATCAGATACTGAAAAACCTGAATATCATCAGCACTGGTGTTCTATACCGTATCATTCTTAAGAAACGGTGAGCCTTGAGTTGTGAATGTTAGTTCAGGCTATTAAATTATTTCCGCTAATCAAGGGAGAAAGTAAAACATAAAAATTTTAATCGTGCATCCCTCTCAGTTTCATGCTGTTTATGAATTGTAAATAATATTTGCTGATATTAAGGTGATCAAGGAGATGAAAATTGACTAATTGATTTCGTAATTTGTTAATCTGCTCCTGGAGAAATAATATCTTGAAAAAACAGAACTATAAGCTTGCCGGCTTTTCGAGTGCATTGAGTCATTGACTACATATCTAATATCACACGTGAAAATAATTGCGACTAGCGTTTACTGATCATCAGAATGAGTCATTATAAATTATAATGTTCCTGTTTTCCAGGTTAAGTGAAGTCCAGTGGGCAGCTTTTATCCTACTGTGTGCAGGGTGCACGACAGCACAGCTTAAATCAAAGTAAGTGGTTAATACTATTATCTTATATTATGTAATACTGCTTTATAGGGCCCATGCTTGAAATTGTCCATCATATGCTGAGAGGCAGCTCGCTTTGGAGATAGTGGCTGAGGGTAGAGAGTGGTGACAGGGTTTCATTCTGAAATGCACGCAACCTTGAATAAAGAAACTAGGAAAAAGTTCCGTATTTGTAAGTTGGAACAAATGCATGCCAGGGCCGCAGGGGGATATTAATTATTCCGTTCATTTCTCCTATTTTTTGTGCTGTTTCCATTCCTTTTTTCCTGTACTCAAAACTTGAAAGTCAGAACAGGTGGCGCCTTAAAATTGTTATCAGTCGAGAAATGAAAATCTTAACCGTTTATGATGTCTTTGTAATATTCAGTAATGTTATACATGCAGCTCTGATCGTGTTCTTGAAACTTCACTCCAAGGTTGGATGATGGCCATTGTGAGGCTTCATTTCTCTCCTGCTCTTTCTTAGTATTCTTTGATGAAACGGCATACCTTCGGATATTAACTTTTGAAATAAGATTTGATGATTTTTCTAGGTCATGGCTCTTCTTAGTGGCTTTGCTGGTGTCTACACAGAGGTAACTTTGGCATAAATGATTATATATACCTTGCACTATGAAACACTATGTTCAGCAGTATGCACCAAGTATCCTGAAACTGGAGTTAAAAGATTATACACCCAGTTGACTCGTGCTTTCTATTCTCAGGCTATTATCAAGAAGCGTCCTCAGAGAAATATAAATGTTCAGAACCTCTACTTATATGTCTTCGGGATGATTTTCAATGCCATCGCAATAGTGATTCAAGATTTTGATGCAGTTGTGAACAAGTAGGCTTTCTTTCAGATTTTGTTTGAAAACCTTAAGAAGTGCAACAATCTTTGACTGATAACAGGAAACATATAACTCCTTTTTAAGTCATAAACACCTTATACTGTATACATTAACTTGCGTAGTTCATCTGTTTTTTTTTTCTTTTAAATTTCATTTCTTGGTTGCAGGGGTTTCTTCCATGGCTACTCATCTATTACTGTACTTATGATTGTAAACCACGCACTCAGGTATTTCATATCGTAAATCCTGCACTTTTCTGACCTTATTATAGCATCACAAATCAGTTTCCTAATACTCCTTCTCCTTATAGAAATCAGATTATGTGAAGGGTCTTCCGTCTGTTTTAGAATTACCTCGATAGTGTGACTTCATGATCAACACAGTGTCGAATAATTTTATTATCATTGTTAAATTAAGACTGTTTCAGACTCTTTTGTTTCCATTATCTGCCTTCTCTGCTCCTTTTCTCAATGTTGATGGTAAGTTTCTAGCTTATGATCTTTATATATATATATATGCAGTGGCATTGCTGTCTCAATGGTAATGAAGTACGCTGACAACATAGTGAAGGTAAGACCTGCCAGTTGCCACGCTACTTTTCTATCATCAATTCTCATGATCTGTTATCAATTTTCGGACATAATTTGGATGACGATAAGAATTTTGCATACATTTACTGCATATTAATTTCCTTACATGCTTAATTGTTTACAGTCATAATATAAATTTATGTAACAGGTTTATTCCACTTCGGTTGCGATGATACTGACTGCAATCGTCTCTGTTTTCCTTTTTCAATTTCATCTCTCCCTCGCCTTTTTTCTTGGTACCACGTAAGTAACTTCCTTCCGCAACCCCAAATTATAGTTCTTCTGAATGATTATTGGTTTGGCTTTCCTTACAATTAATTTGATTTCCAGGGTTGTTTCGGTCTCGGTCTACCTCCACTCAATCGGGAAACTACAAAGATAGGAGTCGTCGCTGCTTTATTCTTGCAGCGAGCTGTTGAACACGACCAACACTGTGTGACAACACGACCAACGCTTTATTCTGAGTTTGTTACTAGTTCAGTATGAAGCATGTGATTGAGAGAAAGGTGGTTCACGCAGTGTTCAATGGTAAACGACAATCTAGGAACAGTAGTGGAATACCATAGAGACGAGAACGAACATGGTCATGGGAATCGATAACTCGATATTAAAGGAGAAACTAATGAGGACCATTACTGTGAATGAAGAATTCATCAATTGTATCCATTTCTTGCATCTAATCGAAATATCAATGTTGTAAACAAAGTACAATTTTTTTTGACATGTAAAGAGTGACAAGTTCAGTTTTAGTGTTGACGGGTTCAAACCCGAATCCTGAATCATCAAATTATACTCGTATATTTGCTTTCAATCTTGAAACAGATACAAAAATGGTTAACACCATTTTGAAGCATAAATAGTTACACACTTTGAATTATATTAAAATAGACACGAATTTTTGCACCTTAAATTTCAGTATTCATAAAGATAATACATTTATAACTTTATTGGATATTACCGAGTAATTTTAATTTTGCTTCACACACGAAAAAAAAAAAACGTCTAATGATATTCAATACCATGCAAATGTTCCATAGAAACATCAATAGACGTAGCTGGAACACAAAATGAAACAGAGAATTCAAGTTACAGGTCCTCACTTCCTCGTCAAAATCAGTCGTAAAACTTCCAGGGAACGAGTAATTGCCTTGACTCAGCGCCTCACACATCGCTGCATATCCTCCCAATGTTTATGAAGAAGTCAGTCAAACAGAGACCTCCCAAAATATACCAGAGGTCGGACGAGAGCCATGCAGGTCAATATACCAGATTGAAAACCAAACATTCTTCATAACATTCTCTTTCACTAGATCGAAAGGTCTCAAATTCCCTTGCAAATTGAGAGGCAGGAACTCTTGAGCATTACTCAAATTACGGTGTTTCTACAGCAATGACGAATACAGGAATAAGAAGATTACGTAATCAGTGAAGGGCAAACATCCATATGAAGATTACCTTTATTTATTCACTGCTCAGTGATGGAGACGTGCGGGATCTGTCGAATTTTTGGCCACTCTTTGCCGATTGGTTTTTGACATTGAACGCTTAGGCTTGTACAGTCTTTGATGGTAAGTTTCTGAAGGGAAGTGATGTATTGAATCGTGCCTAGTGATTTGAGCTCGGGGCAATAATCCAACGTGAGAGACTGAAGTGATGATAAGTATCTTATCCACTCCGGTAGTCTTTTCAACGCGTACCAATAACCAATATAGAGGTTTTCAAGGGCAGTTAAGTGCATCATCTCCTTGGGCAGATCTCGCAGGGTGCGAAAATACTTCAATTCGAGGGAACGGAGATTTTGATGTAGGAAGCTCCAAGGCATGTCACGTATGTTCACTTTAACATCTATATCTACAAGTGAAAGCGACTCGAGGGCAGTGAGATGCTCTAACACTCCTAAAACACTTGTCAATCCTCTGCACTCATTGATCTTAAGGCTTCGTAAGGAAGAACAGTTCTTGATATCTAAGTTTCCATCTCCTTTTGATATGCTCAGCAAATCTTTGATGTCCCTCATCTCAAGAAATTCTAGGCTCGGACAAGGAGGAAAAGATGTCAACTCGGGGCACCAACGAATGCCTAATGTTGTGAGGCGAGGAAATGGTGGTAGCCAATCTGACTTGCTGCTGCTGCTGCTGCTGCTGCTGCTATCACTTTTACCGACCCCTTTCCGCCATCCTTTCAACCTGTCTAAACTCCAAATATTGAGATACTCAAGGGATGGGAAAAATGGTATATTATTTGACCCGGAACCACCGCTAATCTCCACATACTCCAAATTCAACTTGAAAAGAGACAATTCTTTCAGATGCTTCAAATTACTCAACAATGGGATACCATGCAACTTCTTACACCAAATAAGCTCAATCTTGACAAGTTTGGGAAGAATAATAGACCAGTCATCACGTGCTCTTCCCCACCTTGGAATTTCGGTACCATTATAACCATTCAACTGCAACTGCATGAGTTCTTCACTTGGCTGCAGCTTTGCAATCAGAGTCTCTTGATTGGTTAGACGAGGTCTGGTAGGTATCCGTATAATTATCGCCTTCAGGTTCTTAATGTGCTTTAGATAACTGTCTTCACATTCATTTCCGTTCTCACTTGCACGGTTTCCATGAATCGTCTCCAGGTTCTTAATGTGCCTTAGATAACTGTCTTCACTTTCATCTTCGTTCTCACTTGCACGGTTTCCACGAATTGCGATATCAATCTGGCCCCTTAAATTAACGAGGGATTTTAAATCTTTCAATTGTCCTCTATATTGCTCCTTGATTGAACTCACACCACCAACCTCAAAGTTGGTTAGGTCACGCAGGTTAATCAGTCGGTCTATACCAAAAGGCATGGAAGTCAACTTTATACACTCACGTATATCCAAGAGCCTAAGATTCACCAATTTGCAAAAATTTTTTGGCCACTCATTAAACCCACGACAGTCACGCATAACTAAACACTGTAAATTATATAATTTAGCAACTGAGTTTGGAAGTGTCTTGAGCTTCTTATTTTGAGAGAGATCAAGATATCTTAAGTGTAACAATTCCCCAATCGACTCCGATAAAAGTTCAGAATCTGGCACATATAAGCACAACGATCTTAGCCAATACCAATTAACTACTAGAGTTTTCACCGTGTCTAAGGGAATTGTTGTATTCAAATGAATCATATCACTATGGATGTTTCTTTCATGAAAAAAACTGCTGGTCCATTCTTTCCCATCAAGGAATAAATGGCGATTTTTTCGGCTTAAGACGTTTGGTAGACTATTTGCCGCAATTATCTCATCCTCGGCGACTTCTAGAGCAAGATCATGCATTAAATCATGCATTTTAACTGATATGACATCACCACACACATTTCTTTCCACATTTTGAAAAAAACACCTTTTTAGTAAGACTAAAAAGTAGTCCTCACTCTTATCGGTGTAACCTTGTGCATACCAAAGACTAATTAAGTTCCGTTTGTCTATTTCAAAATCTTTGGGGAATAAAGCACAGCACCTGAAACAATGTTTCATTGAAGGTTCAAGATGGTCATAACTGACCTTTAAGATGGACATAATTGGATTTTTGGTAGTTTCAATTTGAGGTAGCCTATTCTTTTCAAATGATTCCCATCTATCTGTTTGACCATATAATAGAGTTCCTAAAACTTTTACGGCAAGGGGGACATTGGAGCATTTCTTAACAATATTTTTGCCAATCCTAATCATTTCATGGTCGTTTGTTTCATCGGGTTCGTCTTCGAACGCAGTCAACGAAAACAAACGCCATGAGTTTTCATCAGACAAACCTTTTAACATATACGTTTTAGAGCGGGTAGCTTTTCCTAATATCACTTCAGCCGTCTTTTCTGAACGGGTAGTAATGACAACTCTACTTCCTCTTCCACCAATTGTCAAATATCTTCTCAGCTCATTCCACTCATATGGATCTTCTGTCCATACATCATCTAATATAAGCAGGTATGTCTTATTTCCTAATTCCTCTTGAAGTCCTACTTGCACGGATTGCATAGTCGAGACATAAGAGGGCTTTTTAGTTGATGATTCTATCATGTTCTTTAAAATTTTTTTCACCGGTAATCCTTTTCCATGTTGGTCGGAGACACACACCCATAACCTGTTCTCAAACATAGTTTGGATCCTATTGTGACTATATACAAGTCGAGCAAGAGTGGTTTTCCCTAAGCCCCCTATTCCCACAATAACAACAAATCCAACATTTTCCTCAACATTAGGGTCAAGGAGCATATCTACAATAACCTTCATATCATCCTCTCTTCCAATTATATTCTCATCTAAAACGGAATCAGTGTCCGCTCTCCTTTCCAAAGCAGCCTGATGAGGGCGAACAAAGTCAGGTATGCTTGACTGATTAGGGCCAGTATACTTATATCTATCGTGATTGTTGGCTATAGCATCCAACTTTTGATGGACGCTCTTAACCTCTTGAGAAGTATTATAACTAAGAAGAATACGATTCTTAGATGAAAAGAAGCGACTCACCTTATGTAAGACCTTCTTTAAGAACCAAGCTCTGTCATCATCAAGTTGTTTCATCTTGGCAATAGTGGTGACCTTATCAAAAAGATCATCAACTTCATACAGAACTTCCTTGAGCTCCTCAACCCAGGTTTGCTCTTCACGGGAGAGCTGCGGCTTCGCGTCCAAGTCAAACAGCACTGTCTTGATGGAGGTGATTGACTGGTTCAGGATTCCGAGATCAGATTCCCTGTCTTTCATGTCTTTGATAACCAGAGTTTGTACAAGTTGAATGACCTTGTCCGCAATGCTAATCAAGGTTCCCAAATCAGCCATATTTTTGCAGAGATGAGAATGAAATATGATCAAATGAAAGGAGAGTCAAAGAGGGAATGAAATGTGAACTTGTAATTGTTAGACTGATTCAAGGATGGTACGGAAGAGAGGAGCTCACATCTCCACTTCTCCAATTATTTTACGACGATAATTGTAAGTAAACGGGAAGACTGGCACCCGCAAAGCCGAGTATTCGTGAATAATATGACCCTTCGAAAATCTATAGTAACTATCAGAACATGTCAATAATACTTCTGTCATTATAAATAATCATGTACTG
The DNA here is from genome assembly GCA_009801015.1 of Silene noctiflora. Classification (NCBI taxonomy): domain Eukaryota; kingdom Viridiplantae; phylum Streptophyta; class Magnoliopsida; order Caryophyllales; family Caryophyllaceae; genus Silene; species Silene noctiflora. Next base: position 113,006 of record VHZZ01000349.1, read on the forward strand.
TATATTATATTATCCAGTTGTATTAGTTTGAATTGTTAATATGACTAGTTGCTAAATACTAGTCCGTTCAGTCAATTTTTATCATTTGTTTTATCGACACAAATGAAGAGAATCTTCATTATAATTTCTAAAATATAACATAAAACATACGTGGGATCTTGTTTGATTTATCTTAACATTCTTCATAACACTCTCTTTCACTAAATCGAAAGATCTCAAATTCCCTGCAAATTCAGAGATAATATACTTTTAATAACACGATCTGACCTTAGAAGAGAAGATTGAGTTGGTACCTTGGAAGCTCATAATTCGTTCACTGCTACCCGAAGGTTGTCATCAGAGAGTGTGATCCGTGACAAAGCCCCTGATTTTCAAGTCGAAACAAACAAACAAACATGGCAACATTTGTTTAGGCTTTGCTTTTGGATAACTTTATTATGCAAGTTGCAGAAGTATATAGCTAAATACGAAACATAAAACAAATACTCCGTAGCTAAGAGTCTAAGACGGGACAAAAATGAACACGAATACAACTGGGTGAGACGTAAAGAGTATAGTTCAGAGATCCGTCTGAAGGCAGCCTAGTCTGCTATGAAATACTAATTACATCTTCACACAGATTTTATGCCTTTCACACAGTAAAATGACTGATAAGGAAGCAGCAGCAGAAGTACAACCAAGTCGACCGTCATATTAATAAATAGCGCAATTTAGACATGCAGTTTAAACGATATAAAATTATAATATGGAATTACCCCAAATATTTAGAAGGAGCCATCAATTGCATAGATTAAATCCAACAATGCTTGCATTCCCTGAACACGAAAATAGATCACCTCTATAAGACTGTGAAAACAGTCTATCTCCAGTCAATCAGGAAGCTACTAAGATAGCAGTAGTTGCTGCTTTTTTGTTGCATGGAGGCTTTGAACACGACCAACACAATGTGAACGCGATGCAGTGGATACCATAGAGACGAGCATGTGACTTATAGAAGGCGGTTTCACGTGGTGTTCAATGATCATAATGATAATCTAGGCATACCATAGAGACGAGCATGAACAAGGTCGTGAGAGTCTAGATTCAAGGAGAAACTCAATAGGGCCACAACTGTAAATGCAGATTTCATCGATTGTATCAAATTCTTGAATTTAATCGAAACATCAATGTTATACGGAGTACAATTTTCTTGCTAAGTAGATAGTGACAAGCACAATTTTATTGTTGACGCCTGACGGGTTTCAATCACTAAATAAAATGTCTATTGATATTCAGTACCACAGAGTCATGCATATGTTTCACAGAAACATCGACATGGCTGGAACACAAAATGAAATAGAGAAGCCAAGTTGTAAGGTCCTCACTTCCTCGCCAAAGTTTAGTCGCAAACCTTCCACGAAATGAGTAATTGCCTTGACTCAGTGTTTTACCATCGGTGCCACATATCCACAACTTAATCGGCCAATGCCAATTGAACATCATTATCCTCCCAATGTTTATGAAGTAGTCAGGCAAAGAGAGGCCACCGATATCAAATTCCATGCCTGAAGACTGAGGAGAGCAATGGAGGTCAAGATACCAGATTGGAAACCAAACATTCTTCACTAGATCGAAAGATCTCAAATTCCCTTGCTACTTGAGAGGTTTCATCCCCTGCAAAATCAGAGAAAACATAACTTTTAGTAACATGATCTGATCTTGGCAAAGTAAAAGTAAGAGATTAAAAAACAGTGGTGTGGATATGCAAAGCCATTAATGCCATTGGAATTCGGAAATGACAAGACAAGATTGAGTTAGTACCTTGGAAGCTCGTAGTTCGTTCACTGCTAACCGAAGGCCGTCATCAGAGAGTATGATCCTTGACAAAGCCCCTGTACTTAACCTACAATAAGAGGAATGCTGGATTAGAAACTCACAAGCAACATGGCAACATACTACGTAGTATTTAATACCTCTCCGGCT
>VHZZ01000349.1:154510-176852 GCA_009801015.1 Silene noctiflora
GAATGCGGTTGGTAATTGTTGTTTGATGTTAAGAAAGTCATGTGAGATAGCTTAATGCCGCTAAATCAACCAAATCTTGCGGGAATTTTAGCATAAGTAGTTTTTGACCAAAAAAGAAGAAAATAAAGGTAGTAAAAAACAAGAAAAATAATATAAGGTAGTCTTTTTACAATTACCCCTAAATATTAGGTAGTTTTTCACAAAAAATTCTAATAATAATAACAACAATAATAACAATAATAATAATGTTGGAATAAATGAATCTGAACTGAACTGAACTGAACTGAACTGAATGGAGCTGAACTGAACTGAACTGAACTTAATAGAGCTGAACGGAACTTATAAGAACTGAAATTAAGTTCAAAAGAACGGGCCTGAGTTATTTACAAGTTTCTCGCCAGTCGTCTCCAATATATGATCGACGAAGTTACAAGGATTTTTCAAACAATTCATTGATTCAAATCAAGTGAGTGTTTTCTTCAATTAAACTACATATCTGTTGTTTCGAATGTTGACCTTGCATAACTTATTATCGGCATTATAATGTTTTTTTTTTTTTTTTTTTTTTTTTTTTKCAAGTTTTACGAGCTTTGATGATCATTTAGCCGTTTTGAATGTTGACTTTGCATGATTGCTCGTTTGGTTGACCCTTGCAAAATGTTCGGAATTAGAAAATCCGATAATTGTAAATTTGAGAGTTATATGATTGTCGCTTTTGATTGATAGCTTTATGTAGAGTTGACTAAATTAATAGCTTCAGATCTAGTTTCCCAAATTATTTGATCGTCGCTTTTGATGATCATTTAGCCATTTTGAAGGTCTGTTTGATTTTAATTTTTGTTGAAGGTTAAACTTCTCTATTGATAAATTGACCTTTTTCGAGTTTTTAGGTGAAATGGCTTCTTCTGAGTCAGTTGAAACAAATGATGATGATTTGATCAGCAGCATGCCTGCTATTGTCACTGATAAGATCCTTAAATACTTACCTCTTGCCATAGCGGCAAAGACGAGTATACTCTCAAGAACGTGGAGGCGTACTTGGCTATCTTGTCAGTATCTCGCATTTGATGGACCTTTCTGGGATGGGTATTGCAAGTTAGATGATAGTGTTGACTGGCACAAAGGAAGTAGCATTATCAGTAACGTGCTCTGCCATCATAATGGAAGTATTCAAAGTATTCTTCTTGAGCTCAGGCCAGACAGTGCGGATCTACTAGTCGATAAAAATGTGAATCTTAGCCGATGGCTGTCTTTACTTTCAAGAACTTGTCCGAAAAAGATTACTCTTATTAATTGGGCTGGAGAATGGTCTAATCTTGTGATCATGCCTTCTTACATTTTCCACTGCACGGAGTTGATGAAGCTTAAACTTCAGTGTTTTGTTCTTAATGCTCCTCCGTTTGACTTTAAGGGCTTTCCTCGTCTAAAACGGCTTGAGCTGCTTTTCATGAAATTTAACAATGGCATCGACATGCTTTGGAGTTTCATTGCAAAGTGTCCCTGCCTGGTTTTTCTGAGGCTTGAGAATTGTCTTGGCATGGATATTCTTGATGTTGATGCTCCAAGGCTTGAAAAGTTGATTGTTAGAGGAACATTTGACTCTCTTCGTCTCAAGAAGGTCCCTCGTCTTATTGATGTGTCACTAGGTTCAACTAAATCGGAGATGAGTGACACTGAAACAGCAGTAGCCACCATCAACAGTCTTGCTAGCTCGTATGAACTGCAATACCTTGCAATTGAAGGTAACTTGTCTAAGGTAATAGTTATGGGCTTATGGCTACTCAGCTAATATTGCAGGATTGTGACGTACTCCCTCCTTCTAAGTTATTTACTCTTTCCGTCCCAATAAAATCTCAAAAACAGAATGGTGAAACTGACACCCAAAATGGAATTGGTAAACAATAGTTCGGGAAGGAGGGAGGCATGTTTTTCTTCCCTGAATGTTTTTATGTCCATCTGCTGATCTTTTTACTGCTTGTTATGCAAGTTCTTGGCTGCAGGTGGGATAAACAAATCACTTCCGGCAGCATTTAACCACCTGGATAAACTATGTCTGACAGATCTGAGTTTAACGGACAATGATGTATTTCGCTTCACTCTTGGCATGGTTCAAAGCTGCCCCTTCATCAAGGACCTTGAAATTTCAGTGAGTATCTTTGTTAACATAACAAACTTTTAATTAACCTCGCTGACAGTAGGCTGTGTTCCATTTTCGCCATTGATTATCAAGCATGTGATCGTTCACACGTTATGACTCCCGAGTGAGTTAAAACATTGTCACAATCAAAATTCTCAAGAGGCAGACATATGTTCTCTTTAATTTGCAGATTATCTCAACCACTGATGCTGTTCAGGACAAGTACGAGTATCACGTAAATGACTATAAGTTGGGCAGGCTACATAAGGTGAAAATTACAGGTATTACAGGATCTAATGCAGAGCTGAAATTGATCGAGTATGTGCTTGCTATTTCAGTGGTGCTTGAGCTATTGTTTTTCAAGTGTGAAAAACTCGATGCTGTTTCCGAGCTTAAGGTATTAAGACAGCTGATAAGGCTCCCAAGAGCATCAACAAAGGCACAATTCGTTTGTTTAGGAGAATGAAGATCTAAAACATCTAATGGAGGGTTTGGTTACAGGTAATCGCTTTAGAATGTTTCAGTAACTCTATTGAGTTAAATACTCGACAATTGTTCATCAGTCAACATCCCAGAACACCGCCTTCCCAACAATCGAGTTTTACAAAGATGATCTAGTAAAACTCAGGCAGCAGCAGCTTTGTAATTCTTCTTCCAGCTTGCATCACATTTGAGACGGATTCGCTCGTAACAGTGAGAATTACCAACAAGATTAAATTTGAGACGGATTTGCTATGAATTCGATTACCCAGTAGAGAACCAAACCCGATTCTTGAAGCGAAATCACAGTCTCCAAACGGTGATTCAAGTTCCCAAGTGGGTAGAATGAGTCCTGCAAAAGACACAAGAGACATCCTAGTGAAATATGTAAATTAAATTGATTATACTGGAATTATTTAGTTTTTGTGAGATTTGTGGTGTGTTTTGTATGCCGTATCAGAAACCATATACCCGGTTTTGAATTTTTGTGACAGAGATACAATAAAGTGCGGAGCTAAAGTTTATCGAGTATGTTCTGCTAAGTCAGTGGTGCTCAAGATGAAGTTCTTCAAGTGTGAAAAACTCAATCTTGTTTCGCAGCTGATTAGGTAACCCAGAGCATCAACAAAGGCACAATTTGTTTATTTGGAGGAATAAAGATCTAAATCATCGAATCGTATGGTTGGTTACAGAGTCACAGGTGTTCTCTTTTCAATGTTTCAGCATCATTGCATCAACTGCAAGTATAATAGTTGTTCATACAGTTTAATTAATATCTAGCAAATTATTCACTGACGAAGACAAACTATATAAACCGTGCATTGCATCCGGGCTAAACACAGAACGATAATTCATCTTTGAAAGCCTCAAGGTTATTCAAGCTGCTCAGGAACTGCGTGCAGCATGTAAAACAAAGCGACAGTTAGAATGCAACAGCTCTACTGCATCAGCATGTGTATAAGCTTACAGGCATGCAGCTGTTAACACTTATTTAGAATGCAACAGCTCTACTCAAATATTCGATGAGATACTTAAGAAACATGCAGTTGTTAACACTTATTTTACTCGGACTCGCGTACAGCAGTACAGGCATCAGCCATCAGGCACATAAATTTGCAGAGACAGGTACATGAATTTACAGACAAAGTATCCTCAACTACACGAGTCGTATTAAATTATTTCTAGGAAGTTTACCTCCCATGATGCTAAGGAAGCCACTGTGATTAGTATCATAAATTTGCAGAGACAGGTACGCTTCCATCAGACTATATATCATCAATAACGACCTCAGAGCTATCTCGGCAACCTTGGCATCGGCTGTACCCATGGCGAATATCGATCCAATGTCGCCAAGGTTAATTGTGATATAATGAACACCAATCCATATCGCAATTCAACCAAGTTTCACAGTGACCAAGATATGAAACTGGCCTCAATGTCCAGAATCAACCAATCTAACATGCATCACTTCACAGATGCATCATTCCTTCTTCCATCAATAATTGGAAACATCTAGGCAACCAAAATCAAATCCAGATACAAGAAAATAGAAACACATATGCAACTGACAAGAAACATTGGGTATGCTGCAAGAAACTGAATTGAATAACATTATTAAATGGAACAATCTCAGGAAGCAGGTTGCCAAAGAGAGAAAGGCAGCAATTTATGGATACCAAGTTAGATTTCACTAATTGATCTTAATGTACCATTTCAATGGCTAAGCAAGCTCGGATTCTTGTCCACGGCACACCATAATTTTTTCCCACCAGCGGGGAAGGAAATTATGGACGTATCGAATATTGGGTCACTCCTTGCCGCTTATTTCTTGATATATTATTTCTCTTTGTTCTGGGCAGTCTAGGATCTCAAGATTCTTGAGGGAAGTGATGTTTTGGATTGCGCCTAGTGATTTGAGGTTGGAGCAATATCTGATTGTCAGGTTTTCAAGAGCGGTCAAGTGCTTCATCCCTCCGGGCAGCATTTGGAGGGTGTTAAGAGACTCTAACTTGAGGGAACGGAGGTTGCGACTTAGGGATCTCCAAGGCATTTCATCGTTGAATTCCTCGTCTGCTACAGGTATACCACTTAGTGATAGCGAAACCAACGCAGTGAGATGTTCCAAAACTCCTGAAACACTCGTCAGCCTACTGCACCTTATAATCTCAAGTTTTCGTAAGGAAGAAAAGCTCTTGAACACCTCCTCAATTTTCGATAACCTCTCCAATTCTTGATCATGTACTATCGAGATACTGGTAAGACGTCTAGCAGGCAGAGTAGTGAGATAACCCACACTATCTACTTCCACATTTAATTTGAGATCTAAGCTAACAGGCCCGTCACCTGGTAATATCCGCAACCACTTGTTGCTTCCGCTCACAGTTAGAAATTCTAGGGTCGGACAAGGAGGAAGATATGTCAACTCAGGGCATGAATAGATGCTTAATGTAGAGAGACAAGGAAATGGTGGTTGCCAGTGTGCCATGTCGCTGTCGCTATCGCTGTCACTGCAGCTATCTCCTACACCAATTCCTTTCAACCTTGGTAAATCTGCAATACAGAGATGCTCAAGGGATGGGAAAAAGGGTAAATCCTTTGACACAGGACTACCACGGCTAATTGTATCAATCTCCATGTACTCCAAATTATACAACCTCGAAAGAGACAAGGATTTGAGATGCTTCAAATTACTCAACAATGGGATTCCATGCAACCTCAAACAACTCCAAAGCTGGATGTTGACAAGATTAGGTAGAATAATTGACCAATCATCATGTGCTCTTCCCCATCTTGGAATTTCAGTACCTTTGTATCCATTTAATCTCAACATCACGAGATTTCGATTTGGCTGCAGCTTCTCCATCAGAGCCTCATTATAGGCAACACGAGCTCTATTTTGGAATTGTATCTCTACAGCCTTCAGATTCTTAATGTGCTCCAAATAACCGTCTTCCCATTTATTTTCCTTGGCACTTACAACATCTTCACAGATATTGATCATAAGCTTACCCCTTAAATTGACAAGAAATTTTAAGTCATTCAACTGTCCTCCAAATTGCTTCCCAATTGAACTCACTTCACCAACTTTAAACTCGGTCAGGTCTCGTAGATTAGTCAACTGGTCTATGCCCAAAGGCATGCAAGTCAACTCTTCACACGAGTGTATATCCAAGAGTCTAAGATTTACCAATTTGTAAAAACCCTTCGGCCACTCTTTCAACCTACCACAGAATTTTAAAATCAAACTCTGTAAATTATATAATTTTGTAATTGAATTTGGCAGTGTCTTGAGATTCCCATTACGAGAGAGATCTAGATATCTTAAGTGTAACAATTCACCGACTGACTCTGACAAATAGTTGGCATGTGGCACATATAAGCGTAATGATCTAAGAAAACGCCAATTATCTACTAGACTTTTCAACACGTCCGAATGGACCGATGTATTTATATAGCAGGTACGTATATTTCTTTCATGGAAAGAGTTTTTAGTCCATTGTTCCCCATCAATAAATAAATGGCGAAGTTTTTTGCTTAAGTTGTTTGGTGGACTATTTACCATAATAATTTCATCTCCCGCGACTTCTTGAGCAAGATCATGCATTAAATCGTGCATTTTAAATGATTTGATATCACCTAAATCGTCTTTTTCCACGTCTTGGAAAAAACACCGTTTTAGCAAGATTAAAAAACAATCCTCACTATCACCAATATATCCTTGTGCCATCCAAACACTAATCAAATCTCGCTTATTCATTTTAAAATCCTTAGGGTATAAAGCACAATACCTAAAACAATTCTTCACGTAAGGTTCGAGGTTGTTGTAACTGAGCTTCAAGATAGACATAATTGGATTCTTGGTATTTCCAATAATATGATGTAGTCTGTCCTTTTCAAATGATTCCCATCTATGCGTTTGATTATATAAAAGAGTCCCAAGAACTTTTATAGCAAGGGGAACATTGGAGCATTTTCTAACAATTTTTTTGCCAATTGTAATCAATTCAGGGTCGTTTGTTTCATCCGATTCTCGTTCGAATGCTGTCAGCACAAACAAACACCATGAATTCTCATCAGACAGACCTTTTAAGATATACTTTTTCGAGTGAGCAATTCTTCCTAATACCACTTCAGCAGTCTTCTCTGAACGGGTGGTAATGAGAACCCTGCTTCCTCTACCACCAATTGTCAAGTATCTACTCAGCTTACTCCACTCGTTGGGATCTTCAGTCCATACATCGTCTAATACAAGCAAGTACATCTTAGTGTCTAGTTCTTCATGAAATTTGTTATACATGGACTCCATTGTGGAGACATCACATGGCTTTTTTTTTGTTGATGACTCTATAATATTGCCTAATATAGCTTTCACATCTAATCCTTTTCCATCTTGGTCGGAAACACATGCCCATAACTTCTTTTCAAACCTAGTTCCAACCCTTTCATCATTACGCACAAGTTGGGCAAGTGTGGTTTTCCCTAACCCTCCAATTCCCACAATAACAACAAATCCAACATTTTCCTCAACATTAGGATCAAGCAACATGTCTACAACAATCTTCACATCATCCTCTCTTCCAATTATATTCTCATGGGTTGAATTTAAAAAGGAACAAGTCTCCACTTTCCTATTCAAACTAGCATGAGTGTCAACCTTAAACTCATATTTACTAGCCTGAGGATCAACCTTAAACTCATATCTAGCACGATCCTTAGCTATAGCATCCAACTTTTTCTGGATGCTCTTAACCTCTTGAGAAGTATTATAACTAACAAGAATATGATTCTTAGAAGAAAAGAAACGACTCACCTTATCTAAGACCTTCTTCGAGAACTTAGCATCAGCGTTGAGTTCCTTTCGCTTAGCAATAGTGATAACCTCGTCAAAGAGATCATCAGCGTCATAAAGAACATCATTCAGCTCATCAACCCAACGCTGTTCTCCATGGGAGAGTTCAGGTTTGGCTTCCACATCGAGAAGCATATCCTTTATGAAGGAGACAGATTTGTTAAGTTTTCCGAGATTGGATTCCCAGTCTTTCATGTCTTCGAGGACAGGAGATTGTAAGAGTTTGAAGACCTTGTCGGCAATGGTGATCAATGTTCCTAATTCAGCCATAGTAGCTTTGTGAGATAAGCAGTGATAAGAAGAATGAAGATGTATGTTTTTAGTGATGACTACAACTTCACAAATGGTGATGTTTATATAATAAGAGGTGCTGCAGCAGCAGCTTCCTAGTAAGTGTCATTGATGTGCAGCAGCTTCCCACTAATGTCATTATCATCTTGTGAGCAAATTGACTTCTGAGGCTCAAATTTTGTGGTGGAAAATTCTGAAGACCCAGGCTTACATGCTTGTTGGATGTTACTCCGTATGTTGATAAAAGTTTGACTAGTTCAAAGATGAGATGGAAGGAATTTTCTTTAGTATTAAAAAGACCAACAATTAAAGTACGGTTGGAGTAACAGAACTCTTACCACTTGAGCTAACTCTTATTCTTGACGAGAAACTCATAGATGCATCCTTGACATCATATGTAGTAGCCAAGTTAGAGAGGTGACTTTGACTGTAGCAAAGAGTAGTATACTCTCAAGAACATGGATGCTTTCCGGAGAGGGTTACGCAATGCAGATTCAACGACTGATTGGCAAAAAGGAAGTCGCATAATCAGCACCATACTTTTACGACACAATGGACGTATACATAGTATTTATCTTTTCCTCAAGCAGGGTAATGCTGATTTACTAGTTGATAAAAATGCGAGTCTAAGGCAATGGCTTTTGTTACTTGCAAAAACCTGTCTGAGAAAGATTGCTCGGAGTAATTGGGCTGGAAAATGGTCTAATCTTGTGATCATGCCTTCTTACATTTTCCACTGTACCGAGTTAAGGAAGCTTACAATTAAGTGCTTTGTTTAAATTGTTCCTCCGTTTGACTTTAACGGCTTTCCTAATCTAAAGCGCCTTGAGCCACTCTACATAAAATTTAACAATGGCATTGACATGCTTTGGAGATTGATTGCAAAGTGTCACTGCCTCGTTTTTCTTAATTACATTGATTCATGTGTAATTTATTCTCTAATTTATAAATTAATACCAAATTTGGAAGGGTATTAAATGCTTAAAAACAACCATGGGTTGTATTTATCATTACCCAAAAAAAAGGTTGGTGATATAAGAAAATGCAAGCATGAAAAAACATATACTTCCTCCGTCCCCGGTCAATTATTGTCCTTTGGTTTTTGCACAAATGGAACAAATTACTAAATGACAAGTGAAACAAATTGAGTGTAAATAATCAAACTGCTTATCAAGTTCAAGCCGAGGGCGCCACCGGTGGCGCTAACTCATTTTTCGTTAAGCAATTATTCAATCTAAACTACCACAGATCCACAATTACACAAATAGATAAACAAACTAACAATAACAAATTAACAAGTCTGATAACATAACTCAATAATCGAATTTTATTTTAGTTAAAATAAAGCTTGAAGGTTGGGGAAAAATTAAGAACTTAACTTGGAGAATCGAGAGAGAGGGGCATGTCGGCAGACGCCAGGTAGGGGCGGACGTAGGCGAAAATGAAGGTAGGATAAGGCACGCCGGCGGCGAGGAGGATGCCGGCGGTAGGGTGGCAACTGGAGTGGTGGACCGATGGTTATATTTGCCATTTGGGGAAAAGTAAAGGTTTTGTTTTGTTTTTGTGTAGTCGTTTTTCTTGCTCATGTTGCGTTTCCTTTTTTTTTTTCTGGGTCACGTGATAGCACATTTAGCACGTGCCATCACTGCCCTCACGAGCCTAACGCCAAAACCGCCCCGTGGCCATGATGGAGGCAGAAAGGCGGTAGTAGGTAAGCTATACTACCAGGCACCCGCTAAGTTAGAGCATCTTCAATAGTAAGCTAGTTGCCACATCATTTTTTTGAGCTACAACAATTTCAAGTTATAATTTACTTCAATGGTGAAGCCAATAAACTACTAGCTTAATGAGACCCACCTAACATATTTTCCTATTTATTTATTCAATTCTTAATTTCTAAATATAAAATTAAAACTTCATAAATAAGACCACTATTTTCCTATTGGCTATGTTCTTCTTATGGGCCACTTTAAGCAAGTAGCTTCATACTAGCAAAATTTTTTTTAGGCAAAACTAATCTACTGAGCAACTAGCTTAAGAATTGCAAGCAAGTCATTTTGTTCAACCATTGGAGATGCTCTTAAATATTTAAGACTCGTGATACAATATCTGAAATTTATATTAAAATTTTGACTTTAAATATAAAGTTTATGAGTTTTATTGTAAAGTTTATAAGCTCCTTTATATATTTATGAGCATTTTTAAATGTATTCACTAAGGAGAGGCTAAGTTGTATGAAAATTTGTAGTGACCTGAGCTGTTTATGTATAGTGTTGAGAATGAGGAAATAATGTTCCTTATAAAAAAACATAATACAACTACAAAATAATATATATAATCTCAATTAAACTTTTGTTTTAATATAATTTTTTTTTAATATATACAAGTAATTAAAAGTAGTAGTCATATACAACCGGTGGTATAATCTTTCTCTTACTCATAGTGTTTTTATCATATTGCTTGGACACAATTGATATGCACTTTGTAATTAAATGAAAAAAGTGTTAGATAAACAACATACTCATTGGTACGACAAAAGTGAAAACAACACATGAAAATTTCTCTAAGGAAAATGGGAAGAACACTCTGAAAAGGAGGGAGTAAGATAAGAGCATCTCCAATGGATAGCTATAACACAGTGTAGTTTGATTTGCCAACTCGGTTTTTTAAGCTACTTTACTTTTAAAGCTACTGGAAAGCTACTTTATTTGTGCATCTTGTAGCTTATATGGGTCGTACTATAATATTTTCCTCCAATAATTTTTTTTACATTTTTCTTTTTTTCATTCCAAGCATGTAGCTTGGTAGAGCTACAATGCTTTCAAGCAACTTTTGTTTATTCCCTCTCCAATGGTAAGCTACTTGCTTGAAATTTTACAAAAATTGCAAGCAAGTCCCTAAAAGCAACCATTGGAGATGCTCTAAGCTGCGGCCATTTACGTTGTAACGACAGAGTATGATAAACAAAATTATACAGTATCACAAATCTAAAAGATTACAAAATTCTAATTGTAAAAGAAAAATCTTTGATTTCGAAACTAATGTTAGTGAATGTCAAAAGGTGCTCGGACTGATCGCGTCTACACCATTGCAACCCTAGTTGAACAAATACAATGGACTTACGAATAACACAAGTTCTTATTTAAGATGTGCATATTCATCTTAAACATAAACCGGAGTACGGTCAAATAAATATATATGACAAAAAACTTGTTCCATTCTATCCGTCAGACTCTCCAAAGTCTTAAGACTCTGCCACATCAGCTTTCCACTAACTTTTATTATTTCTTTATTGTTCAGACTTACCTCAGACTNTATGCAAGCATACACTCCGTATTTTTCCGTGCTCGCAATTTATTATTTAGAGATTACCCATCTACGAACCAACCTTAATTACGCAAAAATGAACCAGTAATTACTCTTAAATCACCAACAGTCTCTCATAGTCAAGCAAAAGGCTTTAAGCTATGTCAGTATTCCTTTCCACATCATAGAACAAAGCCTTATTTAGCTCCTTAGGTTAAGATTATCCGTCAGACCCTCCAAAGTCTTAAGACTCTGCCACATCAGCTTTTCACTAACTTTTATTATTTCTTTATTGTTCAGACTTACCTCAGACTCACCTCAGACTTTATACATTATCCGTCAGACTCACCTCAAACTCTACTTTTCTACTTTCCACTTCACTTGGTTTTTTTTTTCAAAGAAAAATGCCACATGGTATCCATTAATGGATACTTTCCACTCGTGGTGGGGTCAAGACTCACCTAAAGTCTTAAGTTGAGTCTTGGATTTCTAAGACTCAACTTAAGACTTTGTCAAGACTTTGTCAAGACTTTGTCAAGACTTTTGTAGATTATTGATAGTCTTGACTGAGTCTTGTCTTAAGACTTACCAAAGTCTTATCTCAAGACTACCAATAATCTTACCCTTAAGGAAAATGGGTACAATTTGACCTAGCTAATTAAGACATACATGCCTGTATTAAGAGATACCAACTGTTGGAACAACTATACTTGCAGTTGATGCAATGAAGTTGCTGAGACAGTGAAAAGAGATCACCCGTAAGTCTGTAACCAACCATACCATTCAATGATTTAGATCTTTAATCCTCCAAATAAACAAATTGTGCCTTTGTTGATGCTTTTGGAAACCTAACAGCTGTTTTAATACTTTAAGCTCGGAAACAGCATCGAGTTTTTCACACTTAAAGAACATTATCCCGAGCACCACTGAGTTAGCAAGAACATACACGATAAACTTTAGCTCCGCAGTTGATCCTGTAATACCTGTAACTTTCAGTTTGTGGAGCTTACGCAACTCATAGTCATAGTGAATACTTTGGTGGACATTACTGTGCTCAACAGCATCGCTGGGCGAGATAATCTGCATCCAAGCAGTCAATAGGTTTGGATGATTTTCGATATCTAGCTCAGATTCACTCACTTGCACCAGTAAATATAACGAATGGTAAATTACAGGTTGGTTAATAGATGTTACTCACCGAAATTTCTAGATCCCGGATGATGCGGCAGCTTTGAACCATGCCATGAGTGAAGCAAAATACGTCAGAATCACTTAGCTCCAGATTTGCTAGACATTATCTATCTAGATGGTTAAATGCTACAACAAGCGATATGTTTATCGTCCCACCTGCAGCCAAGAACTTGCGTAGCAAGCATTAAGGAGGTTAGCTGATGGCCATAGTACGTTTAATTTAAGGATGCATATTAGAGTTTTATGGAGCTGGCTGATTAGCTACGACATTTACCTTGGGCAAGTTACCTCCAATCTCAAGGCTCTGCAAATTATATGAACTAGCAAGACTGTTGATGGTGGCTACAACTGTTTCAATGCCTTTCATCTTCGATTTAGTTGAACATAGTGTCACATCAGTAAGACGAGGGGCCTTCTTGAGACGAACAGAGTCAAATTTACCTTTAATAATCAATTTTTCAAGGCTCGGAGCATCAATATCAAGAATATCCATGCCGAGACAATTCTCAAGCCTCAACAATACGAGGCAGGGACACTTGGCTATAATACTCCAAAGCATGCCAACGCCATTGTTAAATTTAAGGCAGAGCAGCTCAAGGCGCTTTAGATGAGGAAAGCCCATAAAGTCAAATGGAGGAGCAATTAAAACAAAGCACTGAAGCATAAGCTTCATCAAGTCGGTACAGTGGAAAATGTAAGAAGGGAGGATCACAAGATCGGACCATTTTCGAGTCCAATTATCAAGAGCAATCTTTCTAGTACAGGTTCTTGAGAGTAGAGAAAGCCATGGGCTTAAACTCGCATTTTTGTCGACTTGTAGATCAGCATTACCCGGCTTGAGCACAAGATAACAACTATGTATATGTCCATTGTGGTGTAAGAGTATGTTGCTGATTATGCGACTTCCTTTTTGCCAATCAGTAGTTGAATCTGCTTTGCGGATCCTTGTCCAGAAAGCTTCATCAAATGTAAGATACGGATAAGATAGCCAAATACGCCTCCATGTTCGTGAGAGTATACTAGTCTTTGCCACTATGGTAAAGGGCAAGTGTTTTAGAATCTTATCAGTCACAATCGCAGGCATAATGCTGATCAAGTCGTCGTTTGTTTCTAGGGACTCAGAAGAAGCCATTTGAGCTGAAAATCCGAAAGAAGTCGGTTCAATCTTAGAGAACTTTAACCTGAAAATGATTATGCAGCCCACATATCTACTTACAAAATCTGTAATACATTTCCGGGTCTCAGAGAAACGATCCAAGAAAAAACCTACATAATCCATGCACTGCATGGAAGTATGGAGCTAAACTTGTACGACATGAACAAAAATGACGTTGCTAAACAAATAAACACAGAACTATAATTCATCTTTGAAAGCCTCTGTTTTCTTCTAGCAACTCAGAGCCTCGGATTAAGACGCATAAGCTTTAATGATGGAAGCGTATATGTCTGGTTGTCTACTCCTTTCACATATTCTGCGTCATTTAGGAACTGCAGCAAGTAAAACACAGTGACATTAAAATAGCTCCACCACAATAAACTAGGACATGCATCCGCGTGTGTTGGTTACTGCTCAAAAGTAAAGGTTTACAGCACAAATACATGAGATGTTATAAATTCGCAGAAAAAAGGAGGTACCTCATAGTGGTCATGGAATAGGTGTGGAGTATAAGCAATGGGAGAAAAGCCGATTGCAGGAAGCCCTTGTTGCCTAAAATATTGAGAATCAGTGAAGCCAAGGCATATCCGGCTTCTCAAGTTTTACATCAGCATTCAGGATGGCTTCTAAGAGATTCCACCGGGGGTTCAAGCTGTCGGCCACTGTAATTGCTCGTTTCCCAAATTTATCAAGCACTAAAACTGTCCTCTAATTTGCTTCAGCACCAGGGGTTCAAGCTACCGGAAGTGATTTGTTTATCCAACCAGCAGCCAAGAACTCGCATGGCAAGCAGTAAAAAGAATCAGCTCATGGACACAGTAACTCTAACGGGAAGAAAAACATACCTCCTGACCATTTATTTACCTGACCATTTTTTTGGGGGTCTGGTTAATCATTCTGTTTTTGGGACTTATTGTAATGTGTAAACTGACCGTTTTCTTTTGTGAGTTCACCTGAACAAAATGCGGCCAGTTTCTACTTTCCTTGATCTTTATGCCAAAAACAAAGATAATGGCACTGTCTGTCCCAACCATTTGTTTACTTTAATTAGAATAACCCTCAAAAAAACAAAATCACAGCAAGTGTGGGCTATAAACCAAAAGGGACAATCAAACAATTCTCAAATTTATCGTCTGTACATAAGCTTGTAAATTCATCCTCGAACAAGTGTTGCTTCAACAAACACAGCGTATTGAAAATCTTAAAAACACAGGGTATTTAGGAACTGCAGCAAGTAAAACAAAATGACAGTTAGAAACTTAGAATGCAATATATCTACTGCATATGAATGAGCTTACACCCTCCGATGTGTAAGAAGCGACAACCATGGACATGCATCCGCGCATGTTGGATACTTCTAACCTGATCTGAGTTACATAGGCTTAGTATAAAAAAAAAAAAAAAAAAAGGCCATGGAAAACATGCCTGATTATTCTTGAGCTTGGCATGAGTCAACAAGAAACACAGATGCAGCTGACAAGTAACATTGGATATTAGCCTTGGAAAAAATATTTTTAGTTGGATATTACTATATTAGCCTTGGAAAAAAAAGACTGTTCAGGCACCCGGTTCACATAACAAGCTTCTATATATCAGTAGCTCAGGCACCTGGTTCACATAACAATCACAAGAAGGTTGCCCAAGAGAGAAAGGAAGCAATTTTATGGATACCAATATTATTAATTTTATTGTACCAGTAACGGCTACACAAGCTTAGATTCACGTTCATGGCGCACCTTTTTTTATTCCCACCAGTGAGTGAAGGAGATGTGAGGGATGTGTCGAATATTGGGCCACTCCTTGCCGCTTGGTTCTTCACATGCTTCTCTTAGTCCTGGGCAGTTTAGGATCTCAAGTTTCTGAAGGGAAATGATATTTTGGATTGCGCCCAGTGATTTGAGGTTGGGGCAATCAATGAACTTCAAGGAATGAAGTGATGACAAGCAGCTTATCCACTCCGGTAGTCCTTTCAACGATTTACAAAGACTAATGTCGAGGTCTTGAAGGGCAGTTAGGTGCTTCATCCCTCTAGGCAGCATTTGCAGAGTACTAAGAGACTCTAACTTGAGGAAACGGAGATTGTGACTTAGGGATCTCCAAGGCATGTCATCCTCGAATTCCTCGTCCACTACAGGTATATCATCTAGTGATAGCGACTCCAAAGCAGTGAGATGTTCCAACACCCCTGAAACACTAGTCAGTCTTCTGCACCTTCTAATCTCAAGTTTTCGTAAGGAAGAAGAGCTCTTGAAAACCTCCTCAAATTCCGATAACCTCTCTAATTCATCATTGTCTCGTATCACGATATCGGTAAGACATCTAACAGGCAGAGTAGTGAGATAACCCACACTGTCTACTTCCACTCTTAATTTGAGATCTAAGTTTGCAGGCCCTTCACTTGGTAATATCCGGAACAACTTGTTGCTGAGAACTACCTCTAGTGATTCTAGGCTCGGACAAGGAGGAAGAGATGTTAACTTGGGGCATAATTCAATTAACACTCTCGAGAGACGAGGAAATGGTGGTTGCCAATGTGGCATGCAGCTACTGCTATCTCCTTCACAGACCCCTCCCCGCCAACCTTTCAGCCTTTCCATACACCAAAGACTGAGAAACTCAAGGGATGGAAAAAAGGGCAAATCCTTTAACCCATAACCACCATGGCCAATTGCATTGGGCTCCATGTACTCCAAGTTATTCATTTTTCTAAGAGACAAGAATTTCAGATGCTTTAAATTACTCAACAATGGGATACCATCCAACCTCTCACAATCCCAAAGCAGAATCTTGACAAGATTTGGAAGAATAATTGCCCAGTCATCCCGAGCTCTTCCCCACCTTGGACTTTCAGTACCATTATATCCATACAAGCTCAACTTCATCAGCTTTCGATTTGGCTGCAGCTTCTCAATCAGAGCCTCATTATTGCATTCACGAGCCTCTTCATCAAAATCTATCTCTATCACCTTCAGATTCTTAATGTGCTCCAAATAACTGCCTTCCCCTATATTTTCCTTCTCACTTGCAAGATTTCCACAGATCCTGATTTTAAGCCGACCCCTTAAATTGACAAGTAATTTCAAGTCTTTCAATTCTCCTCTAAATTGCTCTCTAATTGAACTCACACCACCAACCTTAAAGTGAGTTAGGTCACCAAGTTTAATCAGTTGGTCTATACCTAAAGGCATGGAAGTCAACTTTCCACATTTACGTATATTCAAGAGCCTAAGATTTACCAATTTGCAAAAATCTTTTGGCCACTTGTTAAAACTATGACAGCCTCCCAAAATCAAACTCTCTAAATTATATAATTTTGTAATTGAATTTGGGAGTGTCTTGAGATTCTGATTATGAGAGAGATTTAGATATCTTAAATGTAGTAATTCACCGACTGACTCCGGCAAATTTACGGCATTTGGCACAAATAAGCGTAACGATCTAAGGCAGCGCCAATTGGCTACTAGAGTTTTCACCACGTCAGAGTGGATCTTTGTATTCATATAGCATGTACGAATATTTCCTTTAGTGAACGAGCTTTTTGTCCATTCTTCCCCATCAAGAAATAAATGGCGAATTTTTTTGCTTAAGTTGCTTGACTGACTATTTACCACAATAATCTCCTCCGCCGCAACTTCTTGAGCAAGATCGTGCATTAAATCGTGCATTTTAAATGATACAGTAACACCTAAGTCATCTTTTTTCACATCTTGAAAAAAACATCGTTTTAGTAAGATTAGATAGCAATCCTCACTATCACCAATGTATCCTTGCGCCATCCAAAGACTAATCATCTCTTGTTTGTTCATTTCAAAATCCTTGGGGAATAAAGCACAATACCTAAAACAATTTTTCACAAAAGGTTCAAGGTTGTTGTAACTAAGCTTTAAGATAAACATAATTGGATTCTTGGTTGTTTCAATGTGAGGTATTCGATTCTTTTCGAATGATTCCCATCTATGTTTTTGACCATATAAAAGTGTTCCTAGAACTTTTATAGCAAGGGGAACATTGGAGCATTTTTTAACAATTTTTTGGGCGATCCTAGTCAATTCAGGTTCGTTTGCTTCATCGGACTCTCGTTCGAATGCCGTCAGCACAAACAAACGCCACGAATTCTCATCAGACAAACCTTTTAACATATACTTTTTAGAGTGAGTGGCTCTTCCTAATACCACTTCCGTTGTTTTCTCCGAACGGGTAGTAATCACAACTCTACTTCCCCTACCACCAATTGTCAAGTATCTACTCAGCTTACTCCACTCATTGGGATATTCAGTCCATACATCGTCTAATATAAGCAAGAAAACCTTATTTTTCAATTCTTTGTTAAGTTTTATTTGCACGGACTGCATGGTGGAGACATCACTAGGCTTTTTATTTGTTGCTGATTCTATAATACTACTTAATATTGATTGGACATCTAATCCTTTTCCATCTTGGTCCGAGACACATGCCCATAGCTTCTTCTCAAACCTAGTTTCGACCCTAACATGATTATACACAAGTCGAGCAAGAGCGGTTTTCCCCAACCCTCCTATTCCCACAACAGCAATAAACCCAACATTCTCCTCAACATTAGGATCAAGCAACATGTCTACAACAACCTTCACATCATCCTCTCTTCCAATTATATTCTCATGGGTTTCATCTAAAAAGGAACAAGTGTCCTCTTTCCTTTTCAAAGTAGCCTCAGGGTCAACCTTAAACTCATATCTACCATGATCCTTAGCTATAGCATCCAACTTTTGTTGGATGCTCTTAACTTCTTGAGAAGTATTGTAATTAAGAAGAATACCATTCTTAGAAGAAAAGAAACGACTCACCTTATCTAAGACCTTCTTAGAGAATTTCGCACCAGCATTGAGCTCGTTCTTTTTAGAGATAGTGATAACCTCATCAAAGAGATCATCAGCTTCGTAAAGAACTTCCTGGAGCTCCTCTATCCAACCCTGTTCTCCATGGGAGAGCTCGGGTTTCATATCTGCATCCAGGAGCATGTTCTTGATGAATGACACGGACTTGTTCAGTTTTCCGAGATCTGATTCCCAGTCTTTCATGTCTTTGAGGACAGGAGACTGTAATAGTTGAAAGACCTTTTCTACAATAGTAACAAGTGTTCCTAAATCCGCCATGATTTTGCAGAGTAGGTAGAGAAAAGGGAAATGAGTAACAGAATGAAAATGGGATTAGGATGAGTGCTTTACTAACGACTTTAATTCACTGTTAAATACTCCATTCTGTCCAATCATATGTTTAGCTTTAATTAAAATACCCCTCACAAAGAATAAAAACTGTCAACAAACGATTGGGGTAAAGGGAGTAATAATAATCAAACATAGAACTACTGATCATTTATAAAATGAGTTGCTCCAAGGTATACCATCACTCCAATTGACTGTTAAATAATAATCAAACATACAACTACTGATTATTTATTAATGAAAACGGATTGATGTAAACAAGAACCGCGTATTAGTTGAACAAGCGTGTGACTTGCAGCTGCTATAAACAAGAACCGCGTATTAGTTGAACAAGCGTGTGACTTGCAGCTGCCACTGCATTTCCAAGAAAGTGATGTCCTACTGGCTACTGTTTATTTTCCGACTAAATTAATTTGGAATAAGTTATCGAGGAAAAGGGGACAATAAATTTGGAACGGAGGGAGGATCAGTTTACGACTTCAAATACCCTTTAATTTCAAGTACAATTGTGAAACGGGTCTCAAACTAACATACTAAATTAACGGCATCCCACGATCATTCAGCATTGTTCAATAAGTCAACAAATCAGATTGAATTAAAGTAATAGGAGTAACAATTGTTTCGATCAACAAAGGAAAATATCAGAAGACGTACCTGTTCATAATTAATACGGAGTAGATTAATAACAAAGATAAGATCATCTCTTTGCTTTCTTTCTTGTAATTTTAAGAAATCAAAATTAATACGGAGTAGATCAATGCCCCTTCTTTCAATTCCTCAATGCCCCATTGATCCACACAGGAACATGAGCCATTTTGAAATGATGAAAACGGTTGCAATCTCTCGCAACTATTTCCCTATTGAAGATCTTCGACATAAGCTTAGTAGCTGCATGGCAATTACCACACATCCTCAAATTCTTAACAATCCGAATGGTTGTCCCTGGTTTAGTACTAATCAATCCATAGGCGATTGCTAATCTGTCGCTATGATGACTCAATGTCCCTTCTTTCAATCCGGAACCTTTTTCAATTTCCGATCATACAATCTTGTTCTTATTCTAGCCGCAGCATAGATAATTGACAAAACAATGTAAGGTCATGGCATATTTTTCTGCTATCTCAAATATTACTGCATTCATTCCATAACACAGCATCGTCCTTCAAATTAAACTGACCACTCTTCGAATACGCAGCTATCACTGCATTCCATTACACACTACACAGCATCGTCCGGAATTTCATCAAACAGTTTACGCGCATCCTTCAAATTATCCACTAGATGCATACCCAGTAATCAATGCCGTATAAGACACCGGATCTCTAAATCCCCATTCCGAGCATACTTATTGATCAACGACGCCAGTTTGACGACATTGGTGTGGATTTGTGAGAGGAGAGTTAAAGAGGGTTGAATATGAACAAGATTGTATGGAGGATTTGACATTTGGCGGGAAATTAAGGGGTGAAAGTGAAACACTTAATACCGGAGTTGACGCTAAAAGTAGTACTCTTTGAGTCTAACTAGACCCGGCAAAAGTAACCGATCCGAAAAGGTGGGCCCGAGACCCGAAATGATCCGAACTACGTCACCCGAATGTGACCTTAAAATCCGAACTGACCCAACCCGACTCGAACATACCCGAACTTTCTTGACCCGTGACTAACCTGTCCCGAAAATGACCCGTTCTAAAACCAATCAACACGAAAATGACTCGACAAAACATAATACTAATTGAACTGAAAAGACATGAAATGACTTTTTCTCTCTTAGTCATTGACCCCCGAAAATGACCTGACCCAAAATAACCCGACCGGCTTGACCCGACCAACAAACCCGATATAGAACCGAAACCCGAAATGACCCGACCCGACCCGAAATCAATGAATGACCCGAATTAATCCTACACAAACTGGTCCGACCCGACCCCGACCAGTTTTATCAGGCCTAGTCTTAACCTTTGACACAAATTCTTGTTCAAGACGGCAACAGACGGCAATATCTCTTAAACTTCATTGATTGTTGCTTTGGTGAGACTGATTTAAGAGAAAGTCGTAATTGTTTCCCTTAGTTTGGTCATTTTACATCCCTTAAGATTGGATTGTACTAATAATTAGTCTTGTGTAAAACCGTCTTACACAAGTATTTGTGATGTAATATAACACCTTACTTTGACCAAAACTTACATTCAACTCAATTTTTATTATGGATCTAATAATATCATTAGATCATTTTATGTCTTAGGTTTAGTATTATGCAAATAGATAATAATCCGTATTACATAAATCAGTACAATTTTTACAAATAAATTCAAGGGGTAATTTTCCTACTGTTTGTTTATATATGAGTAATATGACCTTTCGATTTTGAGGTAACAGCTTCGAGTCTCCTGACTGTCAATTGAAAACAAAAGTATGTTTCCATCCCTCTCGGAGATAAATAATAATCCCTCTCGGAGATAAGAGGGATTATTTTAAATATACCAAATAATTCGCTTAAACGGAAAAAAACCTACAAAATCCATACATGAAACAAGAATGCCGCTTAATACAGAACCACAGAACTATAATTCATCTTTGATTGGCCTTAATGATCGAAGCATATACGTCGACTCCTTTCATATGTTCTGCTTCATCTAGGAACTGCAGCAAATAAAACATAGCGACACTTAGAATGTAATAGCTCTACCGTAAAAGAATGAGCTTACAGGTTCCAAAATTGCGTCTAAGCGACACCGTAAGAAATATCGACATGGTCTGTGTGTCAGATACTTTTAACCCAGTCTGAGTTACTTAGGTTCTTGAATTCACAAAAGCCATGGTAACAGGAAACTAGGCTCAATGACCAATTCCCAAACAGATACACGAGATATAATAAATGCACGGAGAAATTAGTTACCTCATGGGGTATTAGCACTGGGAGAAAATCCAACTGCAGGAAGCCCTTGTTGCCTAAAAAAGCAAGAATCAATGAAGCCAAGGGATATTTCCAGCTGGCTTCTCAAGGTTTCCGCCTGCAATCAGGATGGCTTCTTCTAAGCGGATCCACCAGGGGCTCGAACTGTCAGCCACTATCAATGCTGGCTTCCCAAATTGGTCAAGCACTGAAACCTTCTGCTTATACTGCCAAAGCAACACTTAATCCAGTCATGCGACAATGATTTGGTAGAAAAGCTAATTGCATTAACTATCTGTTGATCATACATTGTTGCACTTTCCCAACAAAAAGTTGTTTCAAACAAGACAAGTCAATATTTTTACCTCGAATGTCATATATCGTGATGCAGGCGTCTACTCATCAGCAATACGTTGTTCAACACTTAAACAAGTTAAAATTGGCCAATCTTAGACACCTGGTTCACCAAAGAATTGAAGAAAAAACTCAGAAGAGATTAATTAAGAGAAGAAAAGCTCAAATTTTCATATGGGAAAGCGAGAATCCACCATTTTTGCACACACAATTTTAACAAAAAGTAAACAATTTAACAAAAGTAAAGGAACCTTCTAAGAGAGAAAGGCAGCAACTTTATGGATACCAAGTTGATTTCACTCACTGCTTCATTTTGTTGTAGCATTACCAGAGGTAGATGCGAGGAATGTGCTGAATATTAGGCCACTCTTTACCCCTTGGTTCTTCACATGTTTCTTCTAGGTATTTACATCTATAGATACGAAGTTCCTGAAGGGAAGTGATGCTTTGGATTCCGCCTAGTGATTTGAGGTTGTCGCAAC
>VHZZ01000350.1:5222-16572 GCA_009801015.1 Silene noctiflora
CCTTATCTTCTTGTGGATTCAATTTCGGCTACCCTACTACATTCGTTGAGTTATTTTGTTTGACTGTGAGAATGCGACAAACATAACATCATTGAACTATGATAGTACATTAATAAGCCAAATAATTTTATATATATAGTTTTTTCTGAGGCGGAATATTTACATTTTTTTTTTTTGTACAAATGAGGGGCGAACCCCGAAGACTAATTAGCTATAACACGAGAGGTAGTTACCCCCAAGATATCTTCTCGAAGAATGGAACGTAGATTGAAATTGAGATAATATTAGGGAAAATTGTCTAAACTCGAATAAACTTAATTCGAATAATTATGTGGCCTTCCGTATGTGAAGCCCGAGCATCATCGAGCCATTAGACTCGGAAGTCGTAAGTTAAAAAAAATTAGGTCAAATACACACGCCACATGCTTAAATCTTTTTCGTAGAAAACAGAGATGACTATCAAACGTAGAAAACAAAATTTTGACAGGCTCAGCATTCTTCCTGTCGAAATTCTTATCGGAATTATCTCGTTGCTTCCTCTCCGATTAGCCATCGTTACAGGGTTATTATCCCGTCAATGGCGTGGTCTTTAGACTAACGTAACCTCTATAAATATAGGCAGCAATGAATTTAAGTACTTTCCGGATTTCATGACGCAGATTACCTCACCGTCAATAGACCGTTTTATTATCGAATTAATGGATCAAGATAAAAACACGATAATATGGCTGCCTCACTTGGATTCTTGGCTTCAACAAGCTTGTGACCGCAATGTCCGTGAACTCAAGTTAGCGTACTGTTCATTTCCTGTTTACAATCGGCTTAATTTGCCAAGTTTTACTTTCCAAATGCAGTCGTTGGTGTCGCTTGAGTTAGGGCCGATATTTGGTTTGCAGTTGCCTGATCAAATCAATCTTCCGAAATTGAAAAGATTGTTGCTTAGGCAATTTCCTAACAATTTTAAGTTGTTGGCAACGCTTACGAAGGCTTGTCCATCTCTCGAGGATTTGGTTTTAGAATTCTTGGATTTCAATTTATTTCGACGAGATATTAAGATTTCCAATCAAAATTTAAGACGGTTGGTTATCAACACAACTATTATTGGAAATATCGTAGTTGTGCTTAATACCCCAAAGTTGGAGCAGTTGGTTGCGCGTACTCTAAAATCCGTCTTATTTCGCTTTGAAGAGAAACCTTTTTCGTTGTATCAAGCAGAAATCTACAGCAGCAACAATGAACATTTATCCGAGGATCAAAACAAGGCAATGTCGGAATTTTATGGGGCTATTAATAATGCTAGGTTCCTCAAGCTTGACGTTTTTGTACTAGATAATGTGTCTACTGTCTTTGGCAACGTAAATCGACTTGCACTAAATATGAAACTGTGCCACAACATCGAGATTGTGCAGTCATTAATCGAGTTGTGTCCTTTATTAGTCGTTCTTACCCTAGACTTGTGGGATATAAGTATCGAGGGCACAACCCTCACGAAGCCTGGCCGTATAGCAGGAACCTCACCACGAGTACTCAAGAGGATAGAGATCGAAGGTGGCTGGACATATGATAAGCTTGCACAATCATTCCTACAGTTAGTACGGTACTTGTTAAGCGGCGCAATAGTCTTAGAGCACTTCCATTTAAGGGTAGGCTGTCCTAAACATTTCGCAAACAAAAGTAATTTAAATCTTAGACGAAAACAGGAATTGAATTTGTGCAAGCTACTATGCAAGTATTATATGGTTTCAAGGGAATTTGAGGTTGAATTTGTCGGGATGTTTCACAAATATGTTTCCAATGGTCGGTTGAAAAGGTTGACAAGCAGCAGATGAATATTCTACTGACGGGGTTTGAACTTAGGTCGTGAGTATCACCTCCCATTACTTTACCCGCTAAACTAGCTGACATCTGCATGATTTTACGATATTTAGTATGTACTCCGTAATTTATGCTTAACTCTATCTGTTAACTTATGATTCTTAAATTGTGTAGTGCCAGTTGATCAATAAACTTAGGCTTGCCTCGATCTAACAGACTTTTTTTTTCCAAGGTTATATGTAATTTTTTTTTTAAGGATTCAAAAAATAATATAATTTAAGTCATTCTGAAATATTTACTTCAGAATTTGGATTCTTCAATCGGTTATTCTGTGCTAGATTACGATTTATGAGTTATGATAAGCTGATTGTATAATTCAGTTGATACATGATGGACTTCATGATCGAAAGGCCTATTCTGTTCGTGATCTTAATCATAACGGTCCTTACGGAGAGCTCAGGGTGAATGTCCCTGCTAGCCCCTTTAGTTCCGACATTGCACCAGTATTGAAAATGAAGACATCAAAAGAGGGAAATTCCATACACCCAACAAAATAATGAATTTTTTCTGGTGTTCAAACCCAAAGTATTACAAAAATGGTATCGACGAAATTCTTATCGGGCAAATGAATATGATCTGATGCATACTTGGATATAAATTGTTGGATTTATGATCTGAATGCATTTCTGAATGTTTACATTGAAAGTGTTGATCTTTTCGGTTCATTGAACAGGGAAGTTCCAGCAATGAAAAAAAGTTTAAAACAATGATGGAAATAGTAGAGAGATTTAACAAAATTGTACACATCTTTTTTTGTATCCAAAGACTCGTTAAATGACTTAGAGAAAAAGCAACACACATCGGATGTATTACCTCATACTTTATTTGTTTTTGAGCATATATGTATTTTTTTCTGAGATTATTACCTCAAACTTTATTTGTATTTGAGTATATGTGTATTTTTTCTAAACTTATGAAAGTTTAAATGTTAAATTTTAATTTTTTTCTTGTCAAAACTCAAATTTAACTAAGTTTATATCTAATGTTGTTTTTGAGTTATTGTAATTTTTTTAGTTAATTGTGTTAAGTAATTGAACTCATAAACTTTATAGTAAAATTCATGATTTTTAAAACAAAACTAACAAACTTTATTATAAGCTCAAAATTATAAAATTGGTGGTAGTAAATCGGATGTATACTACTTATTGCAAACTAAGGTATTGTATAAAATAAATTACGGAGTAATATATTATTATTTTATAAAGAAATAAAAAAATCGTTGGATTATATGGTCAAAGTACCATATCTAAGCAGAGTCAAAGTCAAATGAAAAGATTATGACATAAAAATAAGATAAAAACAAACCCAACTCATTGAATAGCCGAATACACCCGATTCAAAATCCTGTCTGAACTTGAAATTACCCGACCCTTAATAGGATAAGGTTAGGAAAGTGATCTTATTAAGATTAGGTAATGTGAGTTATTTGGTAGGTTTAATTTCCTAGTTACGGGAAAGGTAGGGATTACCTTACACAATAAGACTATTTATTTACATAACAACATCAATAATATCGATTTATGAGAAAAAATCTATTTAATTTTTAGGCAAAAAATAAAGAGATGATCGACGGTAACGATTCGGAAGGCGAAGAACAAAGAGACGATCGACTGAGCTCCTTGCCCGACGACATTCTTATTAAAATTCTTTCCTGTCTTCCTCTCCGATTAGCCATTGTAACCGGATCTTTATCCCGTCAATGGCGTGATCTCTGGACTAACGTAAGCTCTGTCGAAATAAACCACGTACCTAAATATTTGAGCTCGTATGATGAAGTCATGCCGCGTCTTATATCACCCACCATCGATACTTTCAGAATGGAACATATCGACCTGATTAATTACGAGACCGCTTCGCTGCCATCCTTGCATTCTTGCCTTCGCCAAATTTGTGACCGTAAAGTCCAAGCACTCAAGCTACCATGCCGAAAATATTGGGGTCCGTATAGTATATATTTGCCAAGTTTTATTTTAGAAACGCAGTCGTTGGTGTCAATCGAGTTGGGATCAATGTTTCGTTTGAAGTTGCGTAAGGACGGTGATTCAATCAATCTTCCCAATCTGAAACAATTTAGCTTCGAGTTTTCTCCTTCGGAATCTGAGTTATTGGAAAAACTAATTAGTTCTTGTCCGTCACTCGAACAATTGTCTTTAAAAAGCGATGTTTATATCAAAACTGAATATCAAATCATGTGTTCTAATCAAAACCTGAGACGGTTGATAATCAACATACGTTCTTCCGAGAAAGGCAGGATTGTCATTAATGCCCCGAAATTGGAGTTCTTGGCTGTTGATGCACCGAAATCAATGATGTTTCGCTTCATCGAGGAATCAGTACTATTGCGTGAAGCAAAAATCGATGTCACCAGTGTAGATCATTCACTACTCGAGCATGAAAACAAGGTAATGTCGAAATTTTATGGTTCAATCTGCAATGTCAGGATTGTCAGCCTCGACGTTTATGTGCTAGAAAACGTGTCTACCGTCTTTCCTTACGCAACTCGGCTTATACTAAATATGAGGATGTTCCGAGACATTAATATTGTGTCGACATTAGTAGAGCTGTTCCCTGTACTGGACTCTCTGACGCTACAGTTTTACGATATAGATACAGTGCCGCGGAACCTCCTGCATAAACCAGACCATATAAGCAGCAGCTTACGACGAGTACTGAAGCAGATACATATAGAAATAATTGATTCCAGCATTAGGTACGAGCCTCAGAGTTCTTTCGTACAGCTAATCGAGTACTTGTTAAGAAACGCGATAGATTTGAAGAAGTTCCGTTTCAGTTTAATTGGAGATGTTTATTGGTTAAAACAAAGTATAGAGTTTAAAGAAATATGGGAGCTGAACTGGTGCAAGTTACTTTACCATTGTCCAATGGTTTCGACAGGGTGTGAGGTCGAATTCGCAGGGAGAGTTTTGAACATGTCTCGAAAGGCCGGTCCGAAGATTTGGAATGCAAACGGAGAAGTTTTTCATTTAACTTGAGCAATATAGAATAATGGCTGATCAGTTTATGTAGTTCTCAGCTTTTGTTTCTGAATTATAATGCTAAGGCATATATAACTCTTAAACTGTTTGTGTTTCTTTTATATACGACTTCGTCCAATCATTTATTTACCTTTTTTTTTTTATGAAAGATATTTTAATTAAATGATTGGTATGGAAACATTACCGGTTATGATTATGATCTTTTGGGCGTTTCCATCACAGATGACTCTATTTTTTTAGTATGGTGTCTTGTTTGATTTTTCTTCGCCCTCGTAGTTTGATTGTTATTTCTTCGCCTGACTTAAAAAAAACACCGTCAGTCTGAGTTATGAGTAGATATACCGAAGCCACCTTCCGCAACCTTGTTAGTATAAATTACTTTTAATGTGCGGTATTTATAGAGTTTTTATTTTTGTATTACTTAATCATGCTAAATTAACACTTTATTAATTTTTCATATTTCATGTCATTATATTTTGATAAGAGGAAAAAAAAATTGAATTATAAAATTATTTAAGAAAATTGAGTAAAATTGAACTGTAAAATAATAGTAGTATCCTAGGTAGCACCAAAACGGACACGGACACGGACACGGACACGTGACACGGCATCTTATGAAATTTAGGACACGAGACACGCTATTAAAATT
Source organism: Silene noctiflora (assembly GCA_009801015.1). Classification (NCBI taxonomy): domain Eukaryota; kingdom Viridiplantae; phylum Streptophyta; class Magnoliopsida; order Caryophyllales; family Caryophyllaceae; genus Silene; species Silene noctiflora. Next base: position 10,743 of record VHZZ01000350.1, read on the forward strand.
TAATAAAATATATATTTTATGGTTATAAATAGCGTATAATTTCATTTTTTTAATGTATTTGATATTAAATTTACATAAGTAAAGGTAAATTTTGACCTTAACTATAAATAATTCTCATTTCCCAGCCAAACCCATCTTCTAATCAATTTCTTTTGACATTTTATTCCCCGTCTAACTATAGGCGTGTGTCCGACGAGTGTCGGGTGTCCGTGTGTCGGACACGGTGTCGGACACGGGACGGCTAGTTAGGAGGAGTGTCCGTGCTACCTAGGTAGTATCTCATTAATTGTTCATTTTTCTCATTATTGTATTTTGTTTCGACAAAAAAAAAGGAAAATTAATCTAAGAGAATTGAGTAATGTGCTGATATGTATTTTTTTTTTTTTAAAAAAAGAGTTTTTTATACAAAACTAATAATTCCAATTTATAAATTGTCTCAATTTTTTTTATCATGAAAGTGATCAAAACGATTTATAATTTTGTTATACATAGTCTCACAAATAATAACATCGATAAAAATTTAATAGTTTCTAGTTTGCCTTTATTTAATTAAAATATTATAGTTTAGTGTTTAGTGAAAGTTATATAATTTGATGAAAAGATTAATTTTAATGAAAAAAATTATATAAAGAAATATATTATATTTATTAATTTCCTTATTTAAAGATTAATTTTAATGAAAAGAATTATATAAAGAAATACATTATATTTATTAATTTCCTTATTTAATAAATACAATTAAATTATCAATAGCTTCCTTATTTAAAAAAGATGTTTTTTGAGGGAAAATTTGTGAGTTTACCTATTCTTTTAATAGATAGGGGATGCTAAAAAAAACGGAGTATTTTACATAAAGCCGAGTATTTTATACTCATATAAAACGGAGTATTTTACATTTGTACGAGTTCATTGCAGGACGCTTTCTTGATGCAACGGCAAAGATCAATTCATGATAACTGACGAGCACTTTCGAAATACATGGATCATAGCCTTATAGGTGGCGTAGAAGGGCAATTATGCGTGTGACATTTAACTATAAAACCGATCTTGGGATTCCAACTATCAGCTTAATCGTCGTTGTGTAGAACATAGCAGGAAGAAAATCCAAATCAACGACGGAGTAGTACTTGACAATCAAAGATTCAAAACTAAATTAGTATAGCAGAAACTTAAATACTCGTACATCTTTGCAACATCTGAACATCATCGAAAACAATACATACTTGTATTATACCAGAAAAATCATTTTTCTTTATAAATGAAAAATTTCCGGGAAGGATGGAAATAGATAGCTTTGCCATTTGCAGTCCTAATTTCGAGACCATCTTTTCGAGACATCTTGAAAAATCTCCCATTAAATTCAACATCACAACTGTCGATCGTTGGCCATCGATAGGGTTTCTTGCCCATCTTTGCCAAGTTTTCAAAGGTTTTTAGGAATTTAGTGGGAGACGGTTTTTCAGGAGACCTGTGATTTTATAACTTTTCTTGTTGCAAGAATTTTCTGATTTTGCTTTTTTTTTTTTTTCTTAAGTCAAACTCGGCTAATATAAGTTTATTTTAAGACTATTCCGGATGATTATATGACATAATCTAAGGATATTTATATTCATTATAATGCCCAATTATACAAGCATACAAATTTCCATAAAATTTTCGTAAATATTCTTCTCCTAATAAAAAAAACAAATAAAATAAACTTTGGCTGAATATATCTCAAGATCATAAAGTGACAATTTTTTTTTTTAAAACAAAGATCTCGAAAAGACGATCACTTTGAAAAAAAGTTACGTCGCATTCCGATTTCATTACCATGAATTATGCACAGTCAAAGTTTTTTTAGTAGGAAAAGAGAGGGTATCCCTTAAAATATTTAAAAAAAATATAGAACTACCATGTAGAATATCCCAAATAAATTTAACACATTTATTTAAATAAATACTAATTTCGAACCAAATTAGTAGTCATATGCCTCATAACTCGTAAGTAATTATTCTAAGTGAATTATTTCAATGGTAAACGACGGAAATGGATAACTTGGCCGTTTGGAGTCCAAGCTTTAGGACCATCTTTTCGAGACATCTTGAGATATCTCCCTTCAAACTGAACATCGGAACCTTTGGAGATCATTGGACACCGATAGAGTAGCTTGCATAACATCAACTCGCGTACTTGTGTACCCTCCACATGCCAATGTCGACAACCTTGTACACGAAGATTGAAGTGCTCCAAATTAGGGATGAATTTTAGCAAGTACGCGACTAGATCTAAGAAACATTTTGCAGGCTTGCAGTAACTGTACTCCCAGTTGGAGATTTCTATGTGAATCCTTTTCAGTGATTGCGGTAAGGTGCTTACATTGACAGGCAGTCGGCATAACAACTGCTCGTTTTCTTTGCTGATATCCTTAATATTCAGGGTCAAAACGTCTAGTAAAGGACACATCTCTAATATTGATGACAGTGTCTTTAAAGTGTAGGGTATTTTCATATCAAGCGTGAGTCGAGTTGTATTGCGAAACACCCTAGGGAAGTTGTCTGGTTTAGAAAGATTAAGCGTAAGGAACCTGTCATTAGAAACCGCCCCATAGAATTCTGACATAAACCCGTTTTCTTCATCAGACAGAGTACCGGCATCATTAGTACATTTGATTTTCGCCTCATGGAGCATAATTGGTTCCTCCTCAAAGGAAAAGGTCGCGGATTTTCGAGCTGAAATATCCAAGTATTCCAAGTTTGGAGCGTTAATTACAACCGTATTGATTTCCATGAAATCGAACTTTATAAGCAACCATCTTAAATTTTTATTCGAACACTTGAAGCTTTGCAAAGGCCCCGAGTTGATATTGCTAGTTAAAGACAATTTTTCGAGTGATGGACAAGCCTTAAGTAGTTTTTCGATCCATTGTAACCGCGAAGAAGGAAACTGAAGGATTAAGTTCTTCAAATTCGGAAGATGGATGGCTTCATTACATTCATCAGTGAACTCCCAACTACGATCATGAGTCGAGCCCAATTCGACCGACACTAGCGATTGCGTTTGGAAAACAATACTTGGTACTATATACATATCTCTATGAGTATATGGAAACATTACCTTAAGTTTTTGGATGTTCCGGTCACAAATTTCGCGAATTAAAGTATCCATGGAAGGCATCGAAATGTCATAGAATCTGTCCAATTCAAGAACGAATCTATGAATGAAAGGTGAGGTAATTTGCTTCATGATTTCCTTCAATGCAGTATCAATTTTAAGCAAGTTTTTGGTATCGAGTTCATATAACTTATTTGCATCATCGGGAGTGATGTCGATAGAGGTTGTGTTAGTCCAGAGACCACGCCATCGACGGGATAAAGAGCCGGTAACAATGGCTAATCGGAGAGGAAGGAAGGAGATAATTCCGATAAGAATGTCGTTAGGGAGAGAGCTCAGCCTGTCTACGCTTCGATTTCTTCCTTCAATATTATTGTTCGTCCTTGGACTTCTTATCAATTTTGCAATTTCACGTTCTTCCGCCATTGCTAATGCTTCAAGAATACGTTTTAGGGTTCAAAATTTTTCATTTTTATTGAGTAATTTAGGGTTCGATTATTTTTTACTTAATCTCTAATTAGTACGGAGTATATATATTTGATTGACAAAATAAATTTGATTTTTACAAGATACGAATATGAAAAGAAAATAAGAATAATATCCGTTCCGATTATTTGGTTGCCTATTTGGGTGTTTCAGTTAATTGTTTATCTTTCTACTAGTGTAGATCCCGTGATGTCCTGTGCTACAGCACGGTATTTTTAGATTTGATTTATGAATAGCAATCTCAATAAGATTATTAGCATTAATTAATTGTAGTTTGTTATAATATATTAATATAACATTAGTAAAAGGTAAAAAAGAAAGTTACCACCGTCAAAAGACACTTTAAGTTAAGTTACTTTTGCCTTAAACTATTAAAATTATTATACTTTAGTATTAAGAATAATTTATGACGCTAATAATACATTTAAGTTATAGGTAAAATCTAATTAAAACGTGTATTAGCCTTGTAAAAAAAACGGTAAAAACAATATCTGTATACATGTATCTATGGTAGAGATTGAGAAGGTAAGAAGTTTGAAACTATTATATTACTAGGTTTAAACCCGTGAAATTCACAGGTCTGTTTTTAAAATTTTAAATAAGTATAGTTAATTATAGTAAAGATATAATAATCTAATTTATTTAAAATAATTAACTATATATGACTCGTATATATTTTCCGTCTTTATTGTACTTCGTATTATTTTATATTTTATTTTATCGTTTCTAAATTATTGGAAATATGTCTCCCACGTGGCTTGTCTGCGCAAATTTGAATATTGTTAAGTCGTTATGATGGAGTTGGAAAATATTCAACTCTATATTAAGAGTTAAGTTGGGTTTATACTTACTAAAAGATTAGTCTAAATAGTAAGTTTGACATAAATCTTGAGTATAAAAATTTGCAAGAAATAATATTTCACTAAATTATTAGGAAACTACTCTTTTGTATCGTTTAATGCGTTTTGTATTGACTAAGAGAGTTTGTTAGAAGACTTGGTCAATAAAAAAGAATCTAAAAATTGAGTTAAAAATTTATGTGATTTTATTCACTAAAAGATAACTACATACATCAACATTTATTGGGTGAGAAGGTTTTATAACCTAGGACGGTTCCATTGTATAAAAAGACAATCATTTACTACCATTACATAAGTAGTTTTCTTATCAAAATAGACCGTCTCTTAGTGTAAGACCGTCTCACACTATAATTTATATAAATTAAAATATATAAGAAAATACATAACATGTATAAGCTAATAACTAACCGCGTAATAATTATTCCATTGATGTAGAATAAATTGAGACAACCGTCTATTCCGACATAAAAAAAATAAAAACCAAGAGGCACATTATAACCATTGAAAATAATGAAGCCAATACAAAAAAAAAAGGTCTTAATGACTACCAAACTCAAAATAAAAGAGTAAATTGGATTTTATTGTCTTTTGAAATCAAAATTTTTAAAATTACTACCTTTGAAACTTTTTTCTAAAATTATTCCCTTAAATTGCATTTTTTTTGCTAAAATTGCTCCTCAACTCCTTTAAGTGACTTATTTCGTCTGTTTTTGAACTTAGACAAATGTGAGGAGAGTTCAAAAACAGAGGAAATAAGTCAACTTAAATTGGAGTTTGAAAACAATTTAAGGCAAAAATGCAATTTAAGGAAATAATTTTAGGAAAAAATGCAACTTAAGAGAGTAATTTTAAAAAACGAATTTAAAAGGGAGTAATTTAAAAAAAAATGGTTTCAAAAGACAGTAAAATCTAATTTACTCAAAAAAAAAAAAAAAAAAATGACTACCAAACTCAACCTGAGAATACGCAAATAAGATGACATTAAACCTAGAAACGAAGAACATGATCAGTTGCCTACTAACACTTAATGTCCTTATCAATTCATAAATCAACCTCGCGAAAATAAAGATGCACATGAATTGATTTCTCTTTCTCCATTTTCTATTTCTAAAAATTGGAATCTATATTTCTCTAATTTTAATTTCTCCCAAAAGTTGGGTGTAGTTACATGGGATAGAGAATTGATCGCTGGCGAATATCGATTGTGATGCATGTTCTTTGCTCAATTAATCGATCCCGGTGAATAGTAGTAACTTTATCTCATCTGTGAGTGCATGTATGACAACAGGAGTTTGACAACGGGAGTGCAATTGAAACCCATAGAAATTGGTGTTTAGTTATTGTGAATTGTGACTAATGGAGGGTGATTGGGGTTGGTTTGGCAATGCATA
>VHZZ01000350.1:22802-34522 GCA_009801015.1 Silene noctiflora
AAAAAAAAAAAAAAAAAAAAAAAAACTAGACAACTTGATAGTGATTGACACGAAAATGACTTGGGCCCGACCCAACTCCAAGTCTGCTAACCCAAAATTGACTCGCCCTAAACTTGTCCGACCCAAACCCGATTAACCTATACCAGGTCTACTTAACATTTGGTTATTACTGTTTTAAGAGGTCTCGGGTGGGGAGTTGGGGACGCACATTCGCACTCACTCAGTCACTCACCAACCGCAGTTGCAGATTACAAGGGCGCCAAGTATTATTCAAAATTATTCTTATCAATCAATTTTTTCAATCGTCCTTTTTCTTTGTTCCTTAATCATCCTATAAAATCATAAATTGATTTTTCCTTTTTCAACCCAACAAAACCCTAGAAATCCAAATCAAAATGGGGGAAAAGCCGCAAGAAATCGACGTGAAGCAGCTACTATCTTTCTGTGACGATCTTGTTGGTGTTCTAAGAGACAATAGAGACATAACAAACTTGAATCACTGTCTTGATCACTCTAAAACTGTTCAATCTGCTTGTAATTCCGATTTCAGCGCTACCCAGATCGCCATTTCAGGTTATTTTCTTGAGATTTTTCGAAAGTTTCTGTCTTTTTGATTGATTTTGATTTGGGATTTTGTTGGTTTGTGAATTAAATGATGCGAATTGTTTATTTACTAGTTCTAATCAATATAACTTGAATTTTTGAGTTGTAATCCTCGTATTATTAGTGTTTAAAGGTTTTAATTTCCGCTTTTGGTTGAGATGGTTCTCTAGCGTGTGGAATTTCAGCATATGGTATGGGGGAGCTAGGTTGAATTATTCATTCTTATAGCCAAAAAGGCATTGGACTATGGTGTGTATTATTAAGGTATAAAATCATTGATTGGACGGAACCAAATCATTGGAATTGGTTATTACTGGGGTTTAATGGCTATAACTTGAAAACTTGAGATGTAATACTGCTATTGTAACAACAAAGATCAGAACTTTTCAGTATGGAGTGGTAATTTCGTGTTATCGGGGTTTAAAGGTTTTTAATTTCACGTTATTAGGCTTTTGGTTGAGGTGTTTTGCTCATAAGTTGGATTCCGGCGCATGGTAAGGGGAGGCTTGTGAATTATCCACACTTTAGGTGTCATTCGAGTGAGGGTTATTTTTCGGTTGAGATGGTCTTCTCACAAGTTTTGACTGCGTTATAGCATGAGCTGGTATATTAATTAGAAATCTAGGTTTAATATGTTGTATAATGATTTTATGCTTTTATGGTGAAATGGAGCTATTGTTCTTGTTTGAAACCAACAAAGACGAGGACTTTAGGTGGTTCTGATCATTTTGGCTTAAATTTTTAGGACTCGGTTTTGATTTACTCTGACAGGATTTAGGTTAGATGATCTTGCTCAAGTTGGGGAGAGTGTTTTTATTCCAGTGAATCGGGAATCAGTGTGAGTGTGTTCTATGATAGCACTTACAAAAAAATCTAACATACACTATGAGAATGTATCACCTATTGGATGTGGCATGTTGTTCATGACATATTACGCAACCATGTTGCTCATTTGTATCTGTATTCTATGTTCGGTACAAGAATCAAACCGCCTTCATTTAGCCCTTAATAATAACAGAATCATGCTCCCATTGCATTGGTTTATTTTGGTTGTTCTGAACATTATTTGGAGTTTAGATCCCTTTAATGCCTTCGTATTGCATAAGATAATCGTAGAAAGACACTGAAGGACTTGTAGATTCCTTGCAAGTGTTTGGTGCTCTATCTTGAGTCCATAGCAAACAGTGAAGTAAAGAAAAAAAATGGTGGTCTGACAGGAAGATAAGAGCTTTCACAGCATAAAGCAAAAAAACATTTGCGAGTAAAGAGAATCATGCAAGTTCAATATAGTCTGCTCGTGCCACTAATACAAAATTACCACTCTGTGCTAACTAACTCCAAAACATTTCACAGGATTAACTATTAAGGCATTCTTGTGTCTCCAATGTAATAACACGTTATTATGAACCTGACTCCGATGTTAAGATGTGAAGTTTGATAGCAAGCCTTGCTAAATAGATTGCAGAGGCTGAGAGATTTGCCTCTTGGAAAAGCAGTCCTTTCTTCATCTTTCATTGGCAATTTGATATGCATTATGTGGTACTTTGCATATTTCAAAGGCACTTCTTTATAGGATACGCTCTTAGCTGGCTATTGCCTTAATTGCTCATAACAGTTGGGACAATGTAGCTCTGAACTCGGCTTTGTGAATCGTATAGTCCAATTGAGGGAGCATCTTAAAGTCTTCATAGACATTTATCGTCGACAGGTTTCAAGATGAAACAAATGTTACTATATTGGTTTATTAACATAGATAAAGGATTTATGTCACTTTGTCTCTGACATTATAAAAGCAAGTATTTCTTTCTCATGGTTCTTCCGTTAGATATGTGGGAAGTTATGTTTTTCCGTTGTCTTTAACATTGGTGTGCTAGATGTGTTTTTCATTCATTAGGAATGCTATCCTTACTCTCTGTATGTTTAGAAAAGGCGTGAATGGCAGATTTCTTTTGCAATAGGGTTATCTGTGAACATCAATACATTACAGATGCTCCACACTCAGAATATTTCATAAAATAGTTGTTGGTGGTTTAGGTTTAGTGGTTGGCAACTTAACATAAACTTGTAGTGCATGTGGCATCCGACGTAAACTTGGTTTTGTAAAGTTTGCACTGGATGCGCTTAGGCTCAATTCGTAGTGAGGTATAGCCCAAAACGCCACAAGATGCTTTCACTGCAGCTTGTACATAATGTGCAGTTAGGCTTACTTCTATGCAATTAATTTTTTTTTTCTCTTCCGTTTCATACCTAAATCCTTGTAAAACCTTATTCCTTTTTAACTTTGAACCCCATTATCCTTCTTTTTCAAACTACCTTTTTACATGTTAGACCTCTTCAAAATACATTATACTGTATATGTTTAAAAATTAAATGCCGAATTAGTGTGTCTCATGTGCATTGTGCAACGTTGCACACAACTTTGCTTTGTGCCTTGCCCCTCATCTGTATAGGCCTTTGTTGCCTTTGTGTCACACCTTTTCAAAACTAAGGACAGGAACTTGTGTGTTTCAGTATTTAGACGTCCTTGAACCTTTTGATACTTATTGTAAGTTGCTCATTTTTCTCACAGATTATCAGAAAAAGATTGAGGAGTGCAAGCTCAAAATAGAAACTGCAAGATCTGAAGTTGTTGGTGATGAAGATATAGACCGTCTTCAGAAAGACCTTGACGAGAAGTTAAAAAGAAGAGTTGCTTCGAGAGGAGCTCAGATAAGTACTCTGCTTTGATCTGGGAATCTGGGACAGATTACCCTTGTCTATATGTCTGTTTCCAAGGGATTGATTTTTTATTTTTTATTGAAACACAGCGCTTGTTGCCGAGATAGATGAGTTAGATGAACAACGGGTTTCAATAGAAAAGCAAAGACAGCGGCTGAAGAAACTTGAGGAAGAAGAAGAAAAAGAACAGTAAGTTTTAGATAGAAATGTACTGAATTCTGAAGTTTATAAAGCTCTTCTTGAACACACAAACTTATAAGAGTTGAGCTTACCTGTGAGATGAATCAATCAACCGTATAATTAAAGTAGAATGCATTAGCATTTGGGTAATAATTGTCTTATACAAGACTCACTGATTTAGATATATGTAATAGGCTTATAGGACATACAGTGATCATTTTACATTTATAAGCATGTTACTTTGTCTAGCAACAGTTATGATTATACAATTAGTTATCTACCAGGTCTTGTCTATTGAGTTTGCTGTATAATTTCCCTTTGCTGATTGGTAATTTTTCATGTAAGTTACCCCATTCCTAATTTAGAAGTTTGCGCTTTCGCAGGAGTAAGCTTTCATTCTATGCATCCGTGACGAAGATCATTCCTGATCTAGAGAGCAACTCAAAAATTTGTGGCCGTATCCTTGTTTATGCTTTAGCATTATCTCCTTACAGCTGTTAACATAATTTGTTTAGGCATGTGCTAACCCATTCTCCCTTTACCTGTTAAAACGTCCTCCGTTTGCTTGTTAAAATAGCTCATGTTGTGTTAATGTGTACACACACGTGGGTTTCCTCCTATATTGAAATACGAGGATAGAGTTTATGACTTTATAAACCAAGGAATAACTGGAAACCATATTGTCAAGGCCCATATGCAACTCTTCAGAGGAAAGTACTATTGCATGACCAAATTGGGTACAAAATTTCTTGTGTTACTTATCTATAGTCTCATATATACAAGGGTATTCAGTTGCATAATCGTTAAGTTTCTTGGAAGAGTATTGTTGATCCCTGCCTTGTGGTTTCTCAGGATTATTCTGCTATTGTCAATTCGTTTTCGGACAGAACCTTCTCTTTGTAGGTGTGACCTGACCTATTCTCTGTGGGACTTGCATTTTACCCATTCCATGTTTTTGCCTCTTCCGTGACAGACAACTTTGTGTAATATCACTGGCAAATGTGTTAATCCTTGATCTGGTACATAGATATTGTCAATCGAGATAAGAAAGTAGTGAAGAAGTTTGAATTTGATCCAGCAAAAGAAGATGCTTTTGACATTTGCAACAAGACTTGGAACATGATAGATCAGTAATTGGGTCGAAATGTAGCTATGCCATATTAGATAGTATGATTGTACCATGTTGAATTCAGTTCTGCATATCTGCGTTCTGTGTCATTTCCGTTGTTGTGATTTTGACTGATTAGGTTGTATTATATGTTTTAATAATAGTGGGTTTGTAATCAAGGTTCATGTTTCTCCATGTATTTCAGACTTTCAATATGTTGTTTTGAGTTCTGACTGAATAGTTCATTCCCTGAGATTGTTGAAAGATTTTCAGAGATGTAACATGAGGCAAACTCTTGCCATTTTCAATTACTTTCTGATTACCTGCCTTACAATTTCTGTCTGACATTAATAGTAGCTCTAGAATCCAGTTGCGGAGAAATAACTAATTTAAACTATAAACACACACTGATGTTTGATCAGAATGCTATGACAACCTGTAATATTGATGGTTTAATCTCAGGGATGTTGTGACCTTCAATTAAACACCTGCCTACTCTGCTTAAGAATTTCAGTTGGCGTAAATGATGTTTGATTATTTGGCAGTCCTGCAGAGCAAACCGGGAGAGCCGCATCAGCAAATGAGTTGATCAGAAACTGAGAGGAAGCACACACAGCTGGAATTGATGTCCCTTTGTAAGCTCTGCAGACATGAGCAATGAAGTTCCGGTAGTCCTGCAGTCAGACAACGTTATCTATCTCGGAGACTCAAGCGGGAAGTCAAAGAAAGAAAAGATGGGCTTTAAGGTTTCAAGCTGTACCTCTCGGAGTGGCTGATTGTTCACTACCACCCACGGGACATATGCATGAGGTGGGTTTAGCTGTTTAGTTTCATATGCATTCTGTATTTCAAGCTGCATCAACACCCAAAATGTTTTAATGCATAATTGACATTAAAACCTTACCAATCTCATTTAGAAGCAACATTACTTAAGGAGCTCAGGCAAATGATATGGTAGGTCGGGGCTTCTATATGCGCAGCCTTCACTCTGGTTTTGTGTTGACATTTTACTTTTAGCCAAAGACATGAAAACGTTTCACAAAATAGTAGTACAGGACACTTGCAGAGTCTAAGTAACCTAGATCCAAAACTTATGTTGATTCGAAGTTTCATGGTTTTGACTTGATCGCCTTATCCTATTACCTTAAAAGCTTATTTCTCCGCAGATAATATTTATTGTAGTACTCCCTCTGCTAGGTCCAATTCACTACATTTGACCAAATTTGTTAAGGGCAATTTGGGAAACACATTGAATTGGACTGAACGGAATGAGCATCTATCTATAAACAGAAAAGGGAAAGAAAGAGGAAAGACAAACCCTTCGACCATTTCCCTGATTGTAACAGTCAAAGATAGGCTGAGAGTTTAATGATACTCGACCGAAACAGCTTTGCCACTCTGCTTCTCTCTGTTGATACGCCAGACTCTCAATGCATTGGATGAAGAAATAGTGCTTGTACTGTCATGTAACACACATCATTTCATCAAAATTTTCAAAATTCAAAGGAAGATGCAATGCATGCAGGTTCTTAAAACTCACTTGGTTACTGCTATTGTCATTAGACCTGTCAAAACTCGGCCCGAGCCCGACCCGCCCGACCCGTTTTAGGGTTACAAACCCGGTTTTTTCGACCCGTGACCCGTTTGACCCGAACCCGAAATGACCCGTTATTTTAGGGTCAAGACCCGACCCGAACGGGTCGACCCGTTGGGTCAAAGATAAATCAAGATTTTTATTAAAATATTAATATTTTTATATTATATTTGAAAAAAATTGTTTTTTTATTACTAAAAATTACAAACATAACTAAAAAGTCAATTTTATATCACTTTTACAATACTTGACACTAAAATAATTATTAAAAAAATTTTAATTTAATAATTATGTCAATATAATTAATGTAAACGTTGAAATAACTAATGTAAACGTTGAATATGATTAAAATCTTAATTTTAAATATGTGTTACATTTTTAAAAATTATTTTTTTAACTAAAAAAATAGATTAAAAAAGACGTTAGAAATTATTTTTTGACCCGTATTCTGACCCTAACCCGACCCGTGACCCGACCCGCCCGACCCGTTTGACAGGTCTAGTTATTGCTATTGCCATGCATACATCTTCTTCAGCTGTTATGATTGTTTAGGTGTGTTTGTGTATCGCAATTTAGTACTCAAACCGATATTCTCGACTCCCTGTCCTAATGGGTGGTTAATCTGGTTATAAAGAAAAAACATCATCTATATGTCACTAATACATGGATGAAGTTGTGTAACAGTGGCGGATCCTAAGTCGTAAGTCTTGATTACTATTGATTCGCGTAATGATGTTTGGTTCAATTTTCTTTTAAGAAAAAAACACAGCATCAGTACGCGGTTTTATACAAGAATTTCTGAAAATTGAACCACATCTTGCTTTATACGGAGTAATATTCTTTCAGGAAAAAAAAAATCTCTTAAGTTGACCCTAAGGATGATAAGTAAATGAAGAAGTGACATAAGTACAGAGGGTAGGTTCTTACAGGTTCAGGGTATGCATTAACTGCACAGGCTTCAACAGTATTCAGCAAGCACTCTCCAGACCCATGCTGTACCAACATAATGAAAAAGGGAACAAAAAATCAAGATTATGACTATGAACTTTAATACAGGTAAAGCGGTTTTACACAAGAACTTTGTAAAACGGATTTTTTAACCCAACTTTTCATTTAAATGGGTCACGATACTTGTATTAACAGACGTTTTTTTATGCATGAGACAAGTACCTGACAGTGGAAATAACCAGAAGGGTCCAATGCAGCATTACCCCAAGGAACCAACCGAAGATTAACTATATTAATGAGGTCATAACTGAATAGTTTAACCAAATCATGAGCTATGAAGTAAGAGCAAAATGGACAAAGTGCTTCATAATACACTGCGAGATCGACTTTCGGAGAAGAGTCGTAAACTTGAGCATAACATAAAGAAGAAGAGTGGCAGTGAAGGAAAATGACGTGGAGTAGAAGAAAGATTTGGAGAGAATGATGGTGGTGTTGTAGAGAAGCCATTGTTGTTATTCTTGGTGTAATGTTGGAGGTTTAATTGTGGTTTTGGGATTGCAAAGAACTACTTGGTTATGAAGGTAGGAACATAGATGTGCTTTAAATGCTTATTTCTGTGGTGTTGGGCATTTGGCATAGGCATGACTCATGAGATATCTACTATGTTTCATTTCAATTGCTTGGGCTAAGGCGGTAATCGGGTCACTTTGGTCGGTTTAATATGCGCCGGGTTATTTTGTGGTCTTGTGTTGTTGGGTTTGTGTATTTAGTCCGATCAAGTTATCATCAAATAACAGGTACAATAAGTTTTGTATGGGTTATCAAATCAGGTTTTGTATGTTATCAAATACGAGTAATTTACTCGAGTAAAAGCCTAAATGAAGTTTTACCCAATAGAAAATTAAATAGTCATCAAATTAGGGTCAAATGAAACCGATTCAAAAAAATAAAGTTTAAATTAAACACATCATTTCGAGTGTTGGGTCGAAACACGCCATCTGCATACATACCTGATAATTGTTTCTTCAAAAATCAAAATACACTCAGCGAAATGAATTGTTTCTTCTTAACCCATCTCACTATTTTGCTATATAAATTTCATTTTACTTTATTTTTTCTACTTTTAAACCAAATTTTTTTCAAAAAATATCAAGATAGATAACAGAAAATTTAGGTAGAGTTGTTCAAAAGCTAGGTCGGACCAGTAAATGTGTAACTCCGCTTAATAATTTTGTAAACTGTGGATAAAGACAAAAACTTTAAAGAGGCGATCTAATTCGCGATTCTTTTCCTTTTTCACACTTCACCACCTCCAACTTAATCACCATTTACCACCCTCATTTCTCACACAATACTTTCCTCTCTCTCCACGCCATTACCTTCCTCTCCACGCTATTACCTTCATTCCTTCATCTTCTCAATTCACGGTAATCAGCGTACGATTAACGAACTTACTAACGAACATTTTCAGTAAATCTCACACAAATTCATCAGTCAAACAAACACGGAGTACTATTTCACTTGTAATTTGATTAATTTGATTAATTTTTTGTTATTTTTTTGTGTATTTGCAGAGAATTTGAAGAGAAGTGGAGTGAAGTACTATATGCTTCCTCTCAAACGACCGCTGGAAGGAGCACGTGACGCTGACATGGACGCCGAAGAAGCTACCGTTACTCCCGCCGCTATGGAAATTGGAGTTGGCGAAGTTAACGGCGGAAGCAACAAACCGTCGGAAAACAACAAACCGTCGGAAATTGACGAGGATTTACACAGTCGTCAGCTCGCTGTGTACGGTCGTGAGACGATGCGTCGTCTTTTTGCCTCGAATGTTCTTGTTTCTGGATTGCAAGGCCTCGGTGCTGAAATCGGTAATTTCTTTGATTTCTGCGTTTTTTAGACGTTGATTCGAAGTTCATGTTTTTGCAATTCTGTGTATCTGGTGAATGAAACATTTATTTTGTCCTTAGTTTAATTGATCCTTTGTGTTTTGTAGTTTAATTAATTTCTTTTGATTGTTTTACGGTTTCTTGTGGTGAGAAGTACATTAATCAAACGTAAAGAATCAAATGAATTGGAGGAAGTATGATTTTTACAGCTTTCGGTATGTGACGATAGAATTGGAGGAAGTATATTAATCATACTTAACTGTCTGTATTCTTTTATTGCTTCATTAGAGTATGTTATTTTGTTTGAGGCGAGATTGTTTGTCAAACGAGAGTAGTGATGTAATGTGTTTGATATTTCTGCGGAGTGTGCCGATAGAAACAATAAATGGATACTAGGTTCAGATATTCAGTTATGTAGTTCCGTGTCGAATGTATGGTGAACTGATGTGCTTCAACTCACTTCTAAGTTTCTCAAGTTAGAACATCTTACGGAAGTGATTGGACGATTGTTTTCGTGGTTTTGTTGTTTATTTTTGAGTGTCCGTGTCTTTTGGTGTAGGATAGGGTGCTATGCATGTAGGAGTTTTTTGTTATACAGAGTAGATAGCTATTGCAATGCATGTGAAATGGTCTGAAAAAACTTGCTGGAATTGAAGTGAGAATGAAGCGTTCATCGCTTAGATATTTATCACGTGTAAGTTAAAGTTGAATAAAATAGTGCTACCGTCATTTTTAGAAATTGTGACGCATGTAGGAGTTTTTGTTGTTTTACAGAGTAGATAACTCATTACTCATATAAGCTACTATGGTATGGTACTATGCCGTATTGTCATATTGAAAATAAGTCATGGTTAGCAGGATTTTTACACTTATTGTGGAAGATTGAACATTGCAAGACTGCTAATCTTCTCTGATCTTTGTGAGTTCACTGAATAACTGTTGATCGAACATTTCAGGGACTGTTCTAAATTTGAATTCTAAAGTTAGAGATGATTTCTATGGTTAACTGTTGTATAATAACTATTCAAAATCAGGGTTGCCTAATTCCATAAGTATAGGTAACATCGAGTACGTAACACACACTTTAATAGAGCATCTGATACATTGATTTTAATCATACACTGTTATACAAAAACTTAAGAACAAGTTTGTGGTTTGCAGTTTTGAGCGAATTCAGTAATCCAAATTTTGTAGGTGTCCTGATTATTGAAATGGATGCAGTCTGTTGTTTTTAATTACCTTCATTGAGTTATATAAATGATTTGATTCGTGGATCAGTATTATAGGGTGGTGAAGTCTAGAATTTGTGTATGATTTCTGTGTTGTTTCAGGTGTTTGCTCTTAAAATATTTTGTGTATGATTTCTGTGTTGCTTCACGAGTTCTACGGTCCTCTAGTTGAATACTTTTATGGCGAAGAGCTGTGAAACATTAATTTTCTAAAAATCTGATTGTTGTATGGAACCAAGTTGTAGTTCATATAGTTTGGTTGCTCTGCTGCTCCATTTATTTTCTGCAGATCAGCATGGGGCTATGAAATATTGACTGGTCCATTTTTGTTTACAATGTTCTTTCATTAGAAAATAGAAACTATTTAAAAAAAAAAAAAGAATTACTAATGCTAAACTTCTGTTTAGGTGAACCATGAATTGCTATTCACAGTATTTACTTATTTAGTATCGGCTAGTATATAGGTTATTAATGCGGTGCTTCTTGAAATTTGCAGCAAAGAATCTTATCCTTGCTGGAGTTAAGTCTGTGACATTGCATGATGAAGGAGTTGTAGAACTGTGGGATTTGTCCAGCAACTTCATATTTTCAGAGGAAGATGTAGGAAAGAATCGTGCTCGGGTGTCTCTTCAGAAGCTACAAGAACTGAATAATTCTGTTGCAGTTTCTACATTAACCACTGAGTTGACCAAAGAAATGCTTGCTAAATTTCAGGTTAAGTTTTAACTATACTAAACTGTGTGCTCACCGTGTATTTACTTGTGCAGAATGCTATTTGACTGTCCTGGTCTATGAGATGAACAGTAATTTAGTCCATTTGTTACTTGCTACTGTGCTACATTAGTCATTGTTAGAAGTGATCAAGAGAACAGAAGTGTTATTGACTTATTGGAGAAAATTATAATTATACAATCGTCCAATCTTGGGATATTACAAATAGGAGGCTTGTGATTTTACATGATTTTAACAAGTTTCCTGTAACTTAGAGTTTTGAGTAATTTAATTCAAGTTATTAGCTAAACTGAAAAGAAATAGTATGTGAAGAGGGTGAAAAGGTTGTAGTGTTCACTAACATATCTCCAGTACATCCACACAGTAAAGGTAGCTGAACCACAAATTTTTACAACTTCCTAATGCTCCGCGCCTTTTCATTGTACTTTCTCTATTACAACTTTTCCCCCCTTTTTTGAGTATGTTCTTGTATTTACATTTTCCTCTTCTACCTTGATTATTTTTGAAACAATTGGCAAATTAGATAGATTTGATGACCTGATCCTCATTTAAATAATTATTATGTAGTGTAACTGTAGTCCAGAACTAGAAATAACTGTCCTTCTACACTCGTTATTGCAGGCTGCCGTGTTCACTAATATTAGCTTGGATAAAGCAGTTGACTTTGATGAATATTGCCGCAACCATCRGCCTCCAATTGCTTTCATCAAGGCTGAAGT
>VHZZ01000350.1:36896-47511 GCA_009801015.1 Silene noctiflora
GAGCCACCTCCTCTTTGTGACTGCAGCATCTATACTGCGTGCAGACACGTTTGGTATCCCTATTCCTGACTGGGTGAAATCACCACAGAAAATGATGGATGCTGTTGGTAGAGTGATTGTTCCTGATTTTAAACCAAAGAAAGATGTGAAGATAGTTACTGACGAAAAAGAAACAAACCTTTCTAATGCTTCAATAGACGATGGTGAGGTGATTGAACAACTCATTGCCAGGTTAGAAAATTGCAGGAAACAACTTTCTAAAGGCTACAAGATGTGCCCAGTACAATTTGAGAAGGTACGCATTATTTAATGAATATTACGCCTCTCTGTCATACTATGTTACTCCGACACTTCACTTAACTGCCGTGTAGAGGTGGCAATCGGGTCATTCGGGTCGGGTTTGGGTCGGGTCAAGCCAGGTTCGGGTCATATCGAGTCAGCCTACCCTTTCGGGTCGAGTCGGGTCGCTATCGGGTCAAGTCATTTCGAGTCAAAAGATGTATCGGGTCGGGTCGGGTCGGGTTTGGGTCGGGTCATTATCGGGTCCGGCTACTTAATCGCATTACTATAATTTTTAACCATTAAATTTAGTTTTCAACCTGTTATTTCGTTTAATTACTTCATTATTAGGTCAAACATATCAATCTTAACACAAAATCACTTTCATTTTGATCAAAATTAAGCTTAATAATTGTTGGATCATCAATTTAATCGGGTCAATATCGGGTCAGGTTCGGGTCTGTGATAATCGGGTCATGTCGGGTTACAGGTCGTCACCGGGTCGGGTTGGGTCGGTTTCGGGTCACAATATTTTCGGGTTCTGTCGGGTCGGGTCAGACTTGCCAGCTCTACTGCCGTGTCACGTGTCGGTGTCCAACACGACACGACACGACACTTCAATTTAGACCACAAAATAGGAAAATTCACCCAAAACAGCCGTGTCCGACACTTCGACACGTGTCAGACACGACACCGTGTCGGAGAGTTGGAGTAACACAGCTGTCATATTCTGTACCAACATGTGTACTTGTGTATTGCCACGAGAATGTTCTATAAGGGGACCACATTTAGCAATTGCCTTACCTTGGCAGATTTTGGTAAATTGGTACACCCTATTTTGTGTGTTGTTTCTGGATGACCCATATAATGCGCAAACAAATACTAATCACTTTTTCCATTCCGTCATATTACGATGCCAATGAATAGTGAGTCTTTGGCTGCATTAAAACCGGGATAAGCATTTGTTTGGTCTCTATTGAGGTGTCCATGAATACTTATCACTTGGAATCATTCCATTATTTTCCTACGTTACGTGGGTTGTAATGGTTTTTGAATTGTAACTGAACGTATATTTCCTTCCAATATTTGATTATGCTCTTTAATTTCATGCAAAATAAATGTGGTTTTGATTATGATTTCCTTCCAATACATGTGGTTATGTTCTCTAATTTTGTGCAAAATACATATTTTATGAACCGTAATTTCCAATATTTTATTGCTCAATATCCTTCTTTTACTTGAATGATGTATACCGATACATGTGGTTTTGATTGTGATTGCTTATGGTGATATTTCCAGGATGATGATACAAACTACCACATGGATATGATTGCCGGACTTGCCAACATGAGGGCGAGAAACTACAGTATCCCTGAAGTTGACAAACTGAAGGCCAAGTTCATTGCCGGGAGGATTATACCGGCCATTGCAACATCCACTGCCATGGCTACAGGTCTAGCCTGTCTTGAGCTCTACAAAGTCTTGGATGGGGGACACGACGTGGAGGCTTACCGCCACTCTTTTGCCAATCTGGTACACCCTCTCTTCTCAATGAACGAGCCAGTCCCACCAAAAGTGATCAAGCACCGAGATATGAGGTGGACAGTTTGGGACCGTTGGATCTTGAAGAACAATCCAACATTGAAAGAGCTTCTGGATTGGCTCCGAAACAAAGGGCTTAATGCTTACAGTGTCTCATATGGCAGTTGCTTGCTGTATAATAGTAGCATGATTCTGAGACACAGAGACAGAATGGACAAGAAGCTGGTTGATCTTGCTAGGGATGTTGCTAAAGCGGAGCTCCCGACTAATCGTAGGCATTTTGATGTGGTGGTTGCTTGCGAAGATGACGAGGATAATGATGTCGATATTCCCCAGGTCTCAGTTTACTTCAAGTAGTTGCATTTCCTGCTCGTCGTAGGGGAACAAGGATCTTTGAACAGAACTAATAGAAGTAACAGTCATGCAGTTTCTGTGAGGTTGTTAGCCATCATAACTTTCTGATAATGTGTGCTGAGTTTTCTATTTTCACTATTGCTTTATCACCGGCTAGGTTTATATCACTGATTCACGGTGCTTATCAGAACCGACTCAACACTTTTAACTGTGATGGACTCGTAATCTTCCCCCATGACTCAATATAGCCTAAGTTGTTCAGTTGTTCACATGTTCCACCGGTCTGCCCTTTGAACCATGTTTGTTCAGCCAACAAAATTAGCCAGTACATACAACACATATCGAAAATTTATAAGGTTTAGGCCCCTGTCTAGCTCAAGTGTGCATTTGATCACCTCAACAACCTCCACTGACCACAACCATCTCTTTGTCTCCAACCCCCACGGCCACCCAATCGTCATTGACTTGTATATATATACATTCTTCTGCGACGATCTCTACAAATTATTTGCATGCCGTCGAGGTCCAACTACTTATGGTTGAGTAGAGTGGGAGTGTATTATGTAACCTTGGGAGAGGTAGTTAGCCTAGATCAAATTAATACGTTTAAAATTAGCCATATTGCTATATAATTCGTACTCGTACCTTTTAATGATTAAATAGATCTTTTTAGATGTATTGTTATATTTATTTTCTTCAAATTCAACTCTCAAGCTTTATATTAATCTAATACGGAGTTAAAAATTTTGGGAAAGTAATATATGAATATTACCTAATTTAAAAGTAACTTATGGGAAAGTAATTAGTTAAAATTTCTAAAAAATCATTCAAAAGTGATATATGAATATTACCTAATTTTAAATCATTTAAGAATACATTCCACTATCCAAAATAACACTTTATACCAAATAAAAAAAAATTGTTTAACGATGCATATAAATAGTTTTAACACAAATATTTTAATTGTGTTACTTTATTATAATAATTCGAAATAGATTTTTAAGTATAAAAGGCTAAAATCACTGTGAAATCAAACGCTAAAATAATTGAACCCTAAATTACTCCAAAAAAAAAAAAAAAATTTGAACCCTAAATCTATTCTTGAAGCCTTACCAATGGCAGAAGAACGTCAAGCAGCCATCGCTACCAATAGTGACGGAATTCATCGAAGCGTAGACAGGCTAAGCTCCCTCCCTAACGACATTCTTATCGGAATTATCTCCCTCCTTCCTCTCCGATTAGCCATCGCTACCGGGTCTTTATCCAGTCGATGGCATGGTCTCTGGACTAACACAGCCTCTATCGACATCGTCACCTACCGTTGTGATTAAAGGCTCCGAAACTGGAATACTTGGCTATTACAGCTCCAAAATCCGGGTTTTTTTTCCTTTGAAGAGAAACCAATTCTGCTTCGTGAGGCGAAAATCAAATTTAGTTACGAGACTGATGCTCTGTTTTTTGAGGCAATTTCTAATGTTAGATTCCTTACCCTTGATATTTCTAATCCTGAATTAGATAACTTGTCTGTCTATGGTGTTTCGCAATGCAACTCGGCTCACGCTTGATATGAATGCAACCCGCAATTTAGAGACTCTGTTATCGATATTTGAGATGCATCCTGTTCCTGTACTCAAGACTTGTTGCTATATCAGATGGCAACGAAGAGATAACCCTTGACCAATTCCAGCTGGGTTTTTCTTTATACAGTAGTGCTACATCACATTGCAGCAACTATTCTTATTTTCGGAATACGGTGTGCTCGATGCCGATAATGATATAAGCTCAGCAAATAAGGAATAAATATAAACATGGAAAAGAGAAGACAATTAAGGACATAAATATAGACCCAAACCACAAAAGTGGTTGATGCATAAAATTAATCGAAGTTTCACAAGTCTAAAGGAGGCCACCATTTATCCGGTGACCTAAACAGATAATTTCCTGTACCACAAAATAAGACGGCGGAATTGACACATTGTGAACACCAAAACTTTATATCCGCTAAGACATGAATTCCAGACTCCAGACTCTTTTCGACACCGACACGACCTGTAACCACAATGACGCTGACAGCACAGGCGACGACACATGGAGTATTCGACCCATAGAGATATGCCATATGACTTGATTTGCTTCATGATGAAACCATGATGCGGCCAATCATACCTTGAGTCCACATTGCAGTGTCTTTCAGCTGGGGATCATCGGACTCTAGGCATTCATGGATGAACTCGATGTAGAATGAACACTCCTTCAGGAATATCTTTGCGTTTGCACCAAGTGAATCTGCAAGATCTCCCAAGACTGCTATGGCAGCTTTTGTCACGCCTTCATCCCTGCAGTACAGGTGATAGAGAAGCGACATCAGAGACAGTAGGTAAAATGAGAACGCACACCTCAAGGAACTTGGTACAACTTTTAATTAATTAGAGGGCTATTTGGTTAATCTCGTGTTTAACATCTCGTGTAAGTCGTACAATTTTTGTGTGAGAGAGAAGGAGAGAAGGAAAGATGACGTACCTTTGTTTATCCCGGAAGACAAATTCAAGGAACTGCAAAAGATGTTTTGCATGAGGAACAAGCAGGTCTGGCTTCGCATCCTTAAAACCCTGCAGAATTCCAGAGTAAGCTTCAAAGATACTGCGTCTTAGAAGATTTCCATACTCCATGATCTCATCATCACTCGTGTCCATCTGAGCACACACCTCAGATGCACTCTGCATCATGGGAATAGCATAGGCAAGGTACTTTTCAAATTGTGGTCCGATAGCAAGAGCAATATCGCCAAAACATGAAAATATTGGCGGTTTGACCGAACGATGGAGTTCTCCACTAGAGAGGTCCTTGAGAAGGAGAGCCATAATCCCATCACAGAATGGCAAGATCTTTTCCTCTAGTGCCCGGCAGATGTCACCAACTACCCCAACTGTGATAGAACAAACCTGGTATTCCTCAAGGTTTTGCAGACCCATTTCCAAATACTTGTAAAAATCAGGCATGTACTTCGCAAAGCCGGGTCCGGTTGGATATGCCAATGCACCAATAGCAAGCATAGCCTCTTCATGGACGGTCGCACTACGGCCGGCAAAGATTTTGAGGATCAACACCATGATAGAATCAGAAGAATTGAGAATTATCTGCTTTGTGTCGTCGGTATTAAGTTTCTGGATGATGACCTGAAGAACACCACAAATAAGGGCTTGCAAGTCTGCTTGCTTTTCTTTTTCAATTGGAAGATCAAAGGACTGTGAGAGTTTGTTCAGCATAACATTAAGTAGTTGTTCAATAATTTGAGCAGTGTCGGGCATTTTCGCACACCTAACTGTCTCATTCAAAGTTTCGTACGCCGCAGAACGCAATTTTGTGTCAGTGGCATCTGTTCTGTCAGCTGTCGCCATAAGAGAAGCTATAATATCACGAATAAAAGGTGTCAGGTCAAAGGAACTTGACTCGAAATCCTCAAAACCCTGTGCAAGGTAATAGATAGCTCCGCAGATCTTCTCAGCCACATTTGGGGCATCCTTAAGACTCTCAAGAAGAACACCCAAAACTGGCTGAATGTTGGCAGCAGTGATCACAGAAAATCCAGAAACTGGAGAATGCAGCAGCTCAAATATACGGCTCAAAGTCCAAGCAGTGGTGTCCCTAACATGATTGTTTTGATCTTTGGTTGCTTTGAGTAAAAACTCCAAGCCTGAATGAACCAAAGGAGAGAGCGTCTCAACCTTGGGGCCATCAAGGATTGACCCAAAGGCAAATGTAGCTGCTTCACGGCAACGCCATTCTTGACTCGATATGTTCGCTTCCACAAAAGGCATAACAAGTGGCACGACAGAATCTCCAACAGTCCTCGCAACCAAACCCAAACATGTCCCGCCAGCCATGGATATATTCCAATTACTGTCATCTTGATCTTGATCCTCCTCTTGCTTTAATAAGGTTTCCAACAACATTGGCACCAAATATGCCAAGACCTTCTGAATGAAGTGAGAATGAGGAGCTTCAGACTGATCGCTATCCTCACCATACGATTCCTGAATCTCAATCTCTTCATCACATATGGAGCTCCAGAATTCGATGGCCTGGAGAGCAACAGGCTCTTGGTCGCCTTTCACAGCATTAGATGTAAGTTCGTAAAGAGCTTGCATATAGGGTTCAAGCACTTCATAATACATTGATGCAATCGCAACAAGACACTCATAAGCTGCCTGCCTTATCTCAACCTCCTGAGAGGTCGCAGTATCACAAACCACCTTCATGATATAATTTCGCTCCATCTCATTCTCAAAATTGGTTTGGGCAAAAGCAAGAGCATTATATAGAGCCCTAGTAGCAGCAAGGCGAATCTCAGCAGTATTTTGAGCAAGATTCATGCCCTGAGCTACAGCTGTTAGGACAGCATTCACTTCATTTTGCTCAAGCTCTTGATGGGATATCTCCTCACAAACGAACCCAAGGGTCTCCAAAGTTGCCTGCTTCAATGACGGCGGGCTATCTGATTGTGTCATGTTAACAAGCAGTGAAGGAATCAAATCTGGCCACTGTTTCTTTGGAATCTCAATCGCGGCAACTTTAGCAATAACTTGCGCTGAAGTGTGCCAAGCTTCCTGTGCCTGGGATCTAAGTGTCCTGACAAGTGACTCTTTAATCTGAGACTTCACATTAGCATCTATTGCCACCCACTGTTGAGCTAAGTGTTCTTTCGTTGAAGAATCTTTCGCGTCTAACGAGTTCTTCAGTACTATACCAGCAAGTCTACGTGACTCAATCGGCTTTCCATCATTAGATAGCTCGATGGCCAAGGACAACAGAAAACCGGATGTGTTCTGCTCTTGGAATTGTTTCAAACCCGCCTCAGCCTCTGTTCTGATTTTTGCATCGGGAGATTGAGCAGACAAGAGATATGAAGTAATATCCAATGCCATTTTCTTTAAAATCTGCACACAGACACCCTCAATTAGTAAAAATTTACAGATTAAACAAACAACACATGTAATTAATAATCAATGCAATGCTACCAAAAATTTAGCTTAGTATGCAGCAGTCGAGCCAACTGAATAATATGTTGAATAAAACATGCCAGAGGTAGAACCAATTTGAACCGCGACATAAAAACGTAAACAGAAAACTAGGGCAACATAGGTTTGAAAAAGAAGGGAACAACCCATGCCATTTTCCAGAACAGCACACACGCTACTAAACAGAAAAAATAACAAATCTTAAACTCGTAACTTGTGAACACAGTGCAGCGGTGAAATCAAATACACAAATGAATCGGTTAAGTGGAACCCTTCAAATAGAATTCAATAACAAATATGAATAACCCCAGACAACTTTCGCCGTTGCTTAGTCGAGCTTAATAGAGCACCAGAGGCCGAACTAAGGTTTTATAACAAGCCAATTACAGGCAGATGCCGAACTAAGAGGACTAGCAGTAGCAGGGGCAGTATCCCTGAAGCGAAATTTGAAACTTTTAGATAAAAAAGTTCGAGACTCTTTCGGATTTACTTGATTGCATTACTACTGCACGCCTCAACTAAAAATTCCGACTCCGCCAGTAGTACTGTAAATGGTTAACATAGCACTAAAACCCTAAACTTGGTGAAATCAATCGATCAAACAAAACCCAACAATCAACTAATTCCACTAACAACACACCTAAACAAACAAACAATCAATCAATCAATTAAAAACCCTAAATAATCTGACAAATGTAACAGTAACAAAATTCTCAAACATGCACAAAACCCACAAAAATCAAAACCCTAAAACCACAAATAAACTACAAAATCAAAACCCTAACACTGAACCAGATCTATAATCAAACATAACAAAAACACAAACACAAATTCAATTACTGAATTACAAATCAAACAAAACAAATAACACAAACAATAAACAGAAAAAACAGTGAGAAAAGTTACCTAAAATTGGATGAAATAAATTTAGGGTTTATAAAACAGCAGCAGAATGACGACTTCGATTGTTATTCTCCCCCCAAATCTCTGCTCTTCTCTGCTGTATATGTGAAGCAAAAGCAAGGAACTTGAAGGATCAACAATGGAGGAAAGACAAAACAAAAATTAGGGTTTTGTAGAGGAGGATGAATGGAGAAAAGGGTAAGTGATGGAATTTCGAAAGAGATGAAGAAGCGGGAGAAATAAAGAGAGAAAGTGAGTTGAGTTGCAGGAAATGCGGTAGAGAGAGAGAGAGGAAGGTAGAAACCCTAATTTTTTTGAATTTTGGGGAACGTGTGTGAGAAGTGGAGAAGGGAGTTTTTGTGATTTTGAAAACTTTTTTTTATGGGTTTTGTGATTTTGATTGAATGGGCCTTTTGTGCATTTTGAACTTTTGATGATCATGATTTGGTTCATTGAATGTAAATTAAGGATCAACATCAAATCAAATCACCAATGAGGCAAATCTGGATTAAGTTTTATAATTATAATTATAATTATGTAAATAATTATCATTTTTGCTACTTTAATCTTGTTTTAAATTTTGATTAGCGGTTACCTGGCAAATGGATTATTCAGGTCTGGTCATTTTCGAGTTAACAATTTATCGGGTCATTTTTTGGTCGGGTTACTTCGGATCGGGTTATTTTGGGTCGTTTAGATCATTCGGGTCATGATTTTGCTCTAATTATGATTTTGAGTCATTTTTAGCTAATTAGGTCACTCAATACGGGTCACTTCGAGTCTATCGAGTCATACCTTTCAAGTCATTTTTGGGTGTCAGGTCGGGTCAGTTTTGTCAAGTCTCACTGTTGGTTTATGTAGGTACGGGTATTTGTTTACGTTAATTTGTGCTTTGGTCCTGTTCCTGATGAAATCGAATGGTTTGTCTTAGAGGAAACTCTTGTTAAAAAGGTTGGTTGGCTTGGATTGTCTCAGACTGTTAAGAATGAGATATAAGATGAATAAATCTAACTAAAACTTGAAGCAATGAGTTAACAACACGGTACTTTATTTGGTTCACACTAATTCGGTTCATGCATTTTTTTTGGTCTAGGCCAGACGAGATCAAAATAAATATGAATCTATGGTCCTATATGTTACCCTAATTTATAATTGACCATGTGCAGTTATGTCTGGTCCTGAATCGATGAATACCCCTACGTATAGGTATGATAATGAGTTTTTTTTAGAGAGACTATGTCACTAATTCAGGATTTGACAAATTGAAATGATTTTGCACTCGAATTGAAAATGATGGGTTTGAGTTATATGAGAGTCTTACAAATAGGTGATGAGTGCACCTTATTCTTGTTTCAATATTATGTTTGACGACTCAAACGACGTTGTTTAATTACTGTTAAAGTGACAAAAAAATAAAAAAGATTAGTAGACTTCTTAGAGATTTATATGATAGGTTCAAAGTATATTGTTGCTCGTACATTTGAGACTTGCAAGAGTAGAAAAGAGAAAAGCAATAGGACATTTGAGAAATGAGACCCTGATCAAACCTTATTTTTATTTACTTTTAAAATTAAAATAAATATGAATATTAAAATGACTTAATAAAAAAAGTCTACATCCAATAATTACCATCAATCCAACCCATATCATATTTTACATTATCGCCACAATCCAACCCATTTTTCACATATCGGCATATTGCTATCAGTTATATCTAATATGGAGTATAATTACAAAGTATCATAGATGTACTCAAACTCGGGACTGCCACCTTATCTTTGTCTAAACCGAGGCTGTTTTATTACGAGTCTCCTACAAATATGTTCATTATTCATGACAATAAATAAAGTGAGACATATTAAAAATAAAAATAAAAAAAATCATTGGAGCACTTGCATGGTCCTGCACTGTGGGAGATGCAGTTCATATATGCAATGTTAAATTGACATGAACATTTAAGTGATACATTAATTCATGTCACATGGAAAATTGACAACTTTATATAAACTCAAACCAAATATGTTAAAGGTGCTTCTTGAATTGGACCATTCAATATTTCAATCAACATCTCAAGATACCTATTTTGTCAAGATATCAAATTCAACATAGCCAAAAGCCCAAAATAGTGGGTCTACACTAGGGCTGGTCAAAATTAAGTATAAGATTATCGTCAGACTCTCCAAAGTCTTAAGACTCTGCCATATCAGCTTTCCACTAGCTTTTATTATTTTTTTATTGTTCAGACTTACCTCAGACTCACCTCAGACTTTATACATTATCCGTCAGACTCACCTCAAACTCTACTTTTCTACTTTTTACTTCACTTATTTTTTTTTTTCAAAAAAAAAATGTCACGTGGTATCCATTAATTGGATACTTTCCACTCATGATAGGGTCAAGACTCATCTAAAGTCTTAAGTTGATTCTTGGATTTCCAAGACTCAACTTAAGACTTTGTCAAGACTTTTGTAGATTATTGGTAGTCTTGAGTGAGTCTTGTCTTAAGACTTACCAAAGTC
>VHZZ01000350.1:51731-67296 GCA_009801015.1 Silene noctiflora
AAACATAAATTTAACATGCAAGTTACAAGAAAATTATATTTATTAGGTTTCCATCTAGAGTATATTATAACTCGCAAAAAATGTTCTATTGGGTAAAACGGAAGTACTAGATAAGTAGCGCTAATTTTAAATTCTTATCCTATGAAGAGTTTGACATAGGTTTGAGAGTTTTTTTTTTTTTTTTTTTTTTTTTTTCATAAAAGAGGGACTTAAGCCAAACAAGAAAAGCTGGAAAAAGCGGAAAGGAAACTACACCTACAAATCTTAAGATGATAGTTAAAAGTTAAAACACGATCAATCCCTTATTGTTTGGGTCCTTGTTGTCTCAATACTCAGTAATTATTAATGTACTAAATATTAATTGTTAATAAATATTAATATTTCAATTTTTTTTTTTGCTAAAGAAAAAAAAAATTGAAAATATTAATTTGTTTATAGCATAAATTTATGTATTTAATATCCATCTACTACTTTATTTATATGTATTTGATCTTCTGCATTAAGCAAAATTATTATGTTTCTAATGGTTATGCACTTATGCCAAAGCCATGTTCATCTAAGTAGGATTTTTTTTTTCTATTATCTAATTAAGATAATTAACTCCTCATAACTACAAAGTAAACATTATTAATTTTGCTTCTTATATATCAATTTGTGCACAAATAATAATGGCTATTGGAGAAATAATATTGGATAAATTGAACATCATCATAATGATGATTGACTTTGACACAAATGAAATAAAACAATTCATGTAAATAATAAAAGTTTAAAAGGTATGTATATAAATGTTGTGATCATAAAGTAATAATTTCAATACTCTATTTAAAATATAGAGCTTAATTTCCTCGGTGAGAATAACAATATTGAGTTATTGACATACTACTTCAATAACTGGAATTTGAATGATTTTTGTGATCTGTACGTTTGTCGTTTAATTAATCAATTAAATACTCGTAAAATACGACAAAAACAACCAATGGAAATTAGGAATTCATATTTACAAGGCCAAATTGGTATTATTGGTACGTTTGTCGTTTAATTAATTTATTAAATACTCGTATTTTAAACAAGATTTATACTGTTTATGTGAAACTTCGCGAAAATTGTAACAATTTTGCTTGCAAGACATCATTCTAACAACAAATTTTGTTTCGGCATTTTAATAAATTAAAATTTCATCAATTATGTACCAAACATTATTCATAAAAACCTTATGATGTGCATGCTTTCATAACTACTTACATATGAGATCAAAACCCTAAATCTTAATAATATAATTTAAAAGAATGGAATCGTTGTTAATAATAATCCAAGTTTACGTATGAATCATCGATCTTTAAGATAGATAATTGAAAATCCTTATAAACTCCCTATATATATATATATATATGTTAACAAATTGTCACCATAGCCAACATTTACTATAATTTGATACAAAGTTATGACTTATGAGTACATATTGAACGACGTAAAGTATAAATTCAAATCGAAGAAATAGGGATAACTTACTAGGATTGCGTTACAAGGAAATAGGAAATAAATTTTCTTCGACTTCTTCAATTGTTAACGTAAATTATATTTGGTAATGAGCATAGGAGAACCTAGGCACGGTTTATATAGTTTTCGAAATAGATATTACCTTTCCAATTTTAATAGTCTAGAAAGCAAATATATGACTTACCGATTTTAGTTCAATTAAAAAAAAATGTTTCAATTCTTATTAATTAGGCTTCCAATTTTGTGTATGTTGACTAATTATTAATCTACTACATAAAGAGTTGTGGTTAATTAAAACTAAAACTTGTATGTTTATGGCAAATAAGGAGTATAACGTAAAAGTCTTGTTCCTTCTGGCTTAATTTCAGTTCAGCTCGGTTTTATTCAGTTAAGTAGTTCATTTTAGCTTTACTCAGTTCAGTTAAGCTCAACTCTCCACAAATTAACTATTACTTTATCTCCATTTAACTTCATTAAATTTAGCTCAGGTCCATTCAATTCAATTCAGTTTAGTTCACCTCCTTTCAACCGAAAAGAACAAAGCCTTAATAGGCTAACATTGTATCTAATTATTTTTATCGACATTATATACGATGTTTGACATACCCTTTTAAGCAAAATTATTATGTAAATTACACACAATTCTGGCAGAGATAGTCATTCACTGAGTTATTAATTAGAGGCCAGGTTAATAATCAGTACCTTTTTATGTGTTTTTCATTACTCATTTATGGTTTATCGTGACCTAAAATGACTCTTTAATTTCATATTTATTATCATGATAAGTGTACCCATTATATATTTAATTTAATCACAATTCGTACATGTTTTATCACCTATAATCGATATAATTTTTTCTTTAATTTGTAAATTAGTCTCACGCGCTCGCTATAAATTTGTTAGGAGACCGTTTTTGAGAAAACCTACTCTGTTTCTTATGGTTAGGCTAAGTGTGAATTCATAAGTTAAAAACGTGTAGGAGCATGTTACTTTAATGGTAACGAATAAGCAATTCTCAAAAACAAATGTCTTTCCCTTTTCATTATAACATGCTCATAAATGCAATTAGTGGATTATACAACCAATTGTATATATTTGGAGCATAGATTTAGAGTTTTATATTAAAGGATGTGAGCTTATATGTACATTTTACGAGCTTTATTAAAAAAAATCTGTGGGTCTTTATAAAATTTTTAACTCAAAATATTATATTGAAACTCAAAATAATACATATAAACTCAATACGATTTTAATTTAAACAATTCAAAAATTAAAATGTAAATAATTTTTTTTTAAAAGCTCAAAAAAATTGCACATGATCTCAATTAGTTTTGTATTGGATGTACGATGCTTATATATATCTGGATGTATAATCATATTTGTGTCATAAATGCAATGAGGGTACGAGAACATAATCATGATTTAAATAGCTTTTGAAATAATATTTCATTTCCGATTTTTCTTTCACGATTTTGGTAGCTTGGAAAACAAATATATTACTTACCTATTTTAACTAAAAGCAAAATAAAGTTTCAGTCCTTACTAATTAGGATTTCAAATGTTTAAATATTGGTTAAGGCTTTGTTTGACAAAGCATTTCAGGTGTCTGATTTGGTCAAAGTAGCTTATTTGACCAAAATTTTAGGTACCTTATTTTTTTTATAAGCGTTTGACAAATAACTTATTTAACCAAAGAATTGTTAACTAGAATAGCATTTGAGATTTCAGGTACTTGATTTTCTTTTATTTTACTTTTTTGCCCCTTAATTCTATACTCTTAAATAATTATCATATCATTTTATATCATTTCATCAAAATCAGATACCTTTTCAGCTAGTTTGCCAAACATTTTTTTTATATAAGCAGTTAGCTTATCAGTTACCTTTTTAGGTTTCAGTTATCTTTTCAGTTTTCAGCAACCTTTTCAGTTAGTTTACCAAACAGAGCCCTAATTATTAGGTTCTGGTTGGTAAAATTAGCTAAAACTTTACAAGGTAGCTAAAACTTAAACGTGAAAAGAGCTGATAAGG
The DNA here is from genome assembly GCA_009801015.1 of Silene noctiflora. Taxonomy (NCBI): domain Eukaryota; kingdom Viridiplantae; phylum Streptophyta; class Magnoliopsida; order Caryophyllales; family Caryophyllaceae; genus Silene; species Silene noctiflora. The sequence goes on from VHZZ01000350.1 coordinate 55,262, forward strand.
TAATTGAATATTAGGCAGTGCAAATCCTCTCTCCCATCTTGTATACGATCTTGTGTCTCATTGCTTCTTTTAACGACACATATGCACTTTAATATATACTATTACTATTTACAATATTTAAAGTGTGATGCGTCAAGATATTAAGCTAGTGGGACACAATATGAGATATAAAAGTGGGATTGATGATCTCAACTCAATATTAGCTAGGAGCTGATAAGGTAACTGATTATATAAAAACTGAAAAAACAGTTAATTTTTGTGAAAAAGACGTAAAAGGATATCTAATATTATAGATTGAAGGGCTAAAAAAAGGAACAAAATCGGGTAATTTATGAGGCATTTTGAAGAAACTCAAAGTCTCACATGTGAGAGTTGTCCCACATTGATAAAAGAGGAGAGGGATTATCACTCTATAAGGTGAGAGGTTACTCTTTTTATTGTCAATTGGTTTTAGAGTGAAACCCTATTAAATTTAAATTGTGGACTCTGTTTCCTCCGTTTTGGTGTTACTGGACGAGCATCAGTTGAATTGGACATCCCGATTTGGATCATAGGAAATTGTACCATAAGTTTTAGTAAAGGTAATTGAAAGTCAGAAACCAACGGCCTTTTGAGTTTCAACACTACTGCTTTCCCAGAGCTCGAGCACGAGACCTCTAGTTAAGCCCCAAAAAAAAAAAAAAATGTCTCTGCCCTTTCATCATATAACATGCTAATAAATGCAAATTAATATTGCTTCTCAAGATTATATGACATACTTCCCGTCCAATTACTTGTTTACCTTCTCTAATCTTTGTGACGGGTATTTTAATTATTGGTAAACAAATTGTTAGAACGAAGAAAATACATCACATCCACAAAACTTAGCACGAACAGTGTTTAGTTACACTTAACCATAAATAGAAAATTAAAAATGACAAACTCAATTTTTATTGACGAGAATCCAAGTTATCTATAATGATAACATAGTACGCCAGAGGAGTTACTGAGGATTCGGGGGACGGCCGTTGGCGGCAGCAACTCGAGAACCAAATTCTAACACCTCTTTGCTCGTGTCGTCCTTGTGCACAATAACTTCTATGAAGCATAGACTATCCTTCTGTGGTCCAGTCGCGGTTTGAATAGCATTCACAAGCTCCTCTTCACAAAAAACCTGTTTTTATTACATTCGCAAACTTTAACAACTAAACTAACTAACGTATGTAACAAACTAAAAATACTTGTATAGTTTAGTCTAGAATCAACCTTGGTTGTCCAACATTTGCCTTCCCCATTGTGAATAGCGTCCACGAGCGCAGTATAGTTCCAGTTCTTAATGACATTGTATGGACCGTCATGAATCTCGACTTCAACGGTGTATCCACCGTTGTTGATCAGGAATATGATGCTTTTCTGACCGCATCTCAGCATAGTCGAGATATCTTGGACTGTCACCTGCAATACTTGACAGCAAACGCAATGGCTTGAGTTTCTTCCTAGGAAGTAAATCGAGATAGTTCAGCTAGCAAGTCGGAAACCTGTTCTTACCTGAAAACTACCGTCACCAATGAATGCAAGAACCCGCTTCTCAGGGATGGCTTGCGCATAACCAAGAGTCGCGCCAACAGACCACCCAATTGACCCATACTGCATCTGAAACTCGTATCTAGAAATGATATACAAGCAAGACATTCAGAGCCCGCGAATGATTTATTTACCTTCTGAATTCAGTCGGTAACGTATATTACGGACTGAATTTGTGTCGGTCTGTTTATATCAATCGGTAACTGAACTGATTGGATAAATGCAGCAAGAATGTACAAAAACAGAATGAAACAGTAAGCATACCCGCATCCCTCTGGTAGCTTCAGCTTTTGACAGTTAAACCATGAATCTCCGGCCTCAACAAGGACAGTGGTATCACCGGAAAGCATATTCTGGACATGCTTGTAAAGAATATTAACTCTAAGAGATTCTTTCGGGGCGCATCGGAGAGGATGCCCATGAGGAACAAAAATCCTGCTATAGTTCACATGAGCTGTATTATTTTTCATAATTTTCTTAGCCAATGCGCTCAAAAAGTCCTTCATCAGAACACCGCCAAAAGCCGGCCCACTACCGATGACAACCCTATTGGGTTGCAGAATGATGGCCTTTTCTTTCTTGAGAAGCAAGGAGTACCCGACTGAACTCAAGTCAGTGAAAATCGGGCCTGCGAATATATAAGCATCGGCTGATTCGACAATCTCTGCGCAGAAAGCAGTGCTTACTGCTCCCCAGTACGTGCCGATAAAGTGAGGGTGGTGCTCTGGAACAAGCCCTTTTGCTGAAGGCATCGCGGCTAAAGCATATCCAGATGCATCGGCTAACTCGACAAAGGCCTCGGTTGCCTTTGCAACCCGCATTTTTGGCCCACCCACCATGACAGGCTTAACTGCCTTGTGCAGGAACGCCGCTGCTGCTTCCACGGCCGCCTCTAAGGCCAACTTATTACTCAATCTGAAGCACAGAGAAATGTGCATGATAAGTAGGACTGTAAGAGTATGTATTTTGGGCTGTGTATTTCATCAATTTCAGTTCGCTTTAGTTTAGTTCAGTTAAGACGACAATATATACCTTATCTAACGAGGTTAGGCACGTTATATAGACGATAACACAATTTTAATGACCATGGAGACGAGATTTTGTAATATGCAAATACAGAATGAAGGGGAAAAAGGAAACTAATCATGCCAGCGCATACTCACAACCGATATAAATTAGGCAAAAGTAGGAGGGTTGTGAGATTGAGAACTCACGAATCTTAAGTTAAAAGACGGTCTTAAGCAAAACCTACTTAATAACATGACTAAATAGTCTCGTAACCACTGCAAATAATTACCAATGAAACAGAGAGCGAGTGATAAAATTACTTGGGCGTGAGAGAAAATGGCACAGGCTCACGACTGAAAGTAGAATGAGGAATCGTCGATAAATTACAAGCAATGCTAATATACACCGGCTTACTCTCCCTCAACGCTGTTGATATCGCCTCATCGATTAGCTCATGTGCATCCTCCAGAATACTCACCACCGCCTACATGTATCATTTTCGTTTACATTTGATCTAAATACCGCCTCACACCCAAAAAAATAAATAACGGAAATGTAAATAAATGACCAAAAACAAGGGAGTATACGTATCATAAATATTTTTTCAACATATTTACGGTCTAAGTATACAAAATTTTGAAGCGCGTACCTGATAACAAGTGACGGTCTGAAAACAACGTAATTCCTGGCTAAAATCAGGCAAACCAACAGTATGATGCAAAATTCTGTTAGTCCCGTGATCATTAGAATTAGGTCCACCAACAATACAAATAACCGGGAGATTTTCACTATATGCACCAGCAATAGCATTGAGCACACTCAACCCACCAACGGTAAACGTAACAGCACAAGCGCCAACGCCACGCGACCGTGCATACCCGTCAGCTGCGTAACCAGCATTAAGCTCATTACAGCAGCCGATTAGGTTAAGCTCTGGCTCAGCTACGAAGTGGTCTAGGAGAGCAAGGTTGAAGTCACCTGGGACTGTGAACACGTCATTCACGCCTATCTCGACTAGCCGCCGAGCTAAGTGTCGGCCCAATGTGGCTTCCGGCGTGAGGTGAGATGGTGCTGAGGTGTTGGTATTGGCTATGCTGCATATAGTATTGCTTGATGGCCCACATGTGTTCATTTTTTTTTATGTGAAAAATAAGTAAACGCGAGGATTTTTTTTTTTTTTAAAGAGAGGCACAAGAGCGATTTCTGATTTGCGAAATACGGAAATGCAAGGGATTTATATAGGTGATTTCTCGTAGACTTGAAGATTAAAATAAATAAGGTGCGTTTTAGGGTTTTTGTAAAATATTATGTTTACTTTCATTAATTAATTATTAGTGATTTATTTAATGAATAATTATTTGCTAAACTTGTTCCTACAAGCAATTGTACGATAATGCATCCTCATAATACTCTACTGGCTAAATATTATGATAAATATAATATACAAATCACTATTTTATTAGCAAGGAAATCACTCATTCACATTCCTAGTGATTGTGATGCCGATTGCCGCCGAAATATTCCCTCCAATCCGTTCAATCCAATTCCATACGTTTAATTAGACACTACAAGAAAAAAAGGTCAGTTTGCGACCAATGCTAGAGACCAACGGTAAAGTGGTTGCAACTTGCAATCAATGTGATCATGTTTTCTGACCTACCAGGCCATCACAAACAAGTCGAGCCTTGTACCGCTAAAACAAAGTGTCGAAATTCTTTCTAACGACGGAAACTACACATTGATTAAATTAAATTAAATATATAATTAGATCGAGAGAATTAAACAACATGGTTTCTTAAATTCAAGTATAGGCTGTCTTATTAATTATGTGTTAGAAAGTCAGACGAAAATTGATATCAAGAATTCAAGATGTTACTCTGTTATTAGCATAAATAAGAGAGATCGATGTACAGCTTAGAAAACAGATTTGTAATGATCTTCGTTTCTATTTAATTTAGGCCTTTCTCAATGATCGAATAATGGATTAATTTCTCGGTTCCGATCATTTGTTTATCTTTTCCATTGGTACAAAGACCAAAGAATATTGAGAAAAAGGATACTGTTTGTGGTTATTTTTATTGAATGACAAATTGACAAGTAGACAATAAAAATTGTTGATGATCAAACTAGTTGAATGCGCAGTTTTTTAAATAGGAATATCAAAGAAAATAATAATTATACAACTGATATATATTTAATTGTGAAATTTATTATTATTAATGTTTTGTATTAGTCGGTGGAAAAGGGAAAGTTTAGTATAATCCAATTGCAGTTATAATATAGTGAAAGGATTTAAATCTCAATCACAGATATAATATAATTAAAGCCCAATTATAGTCAAATTCATTTAGGCGGAAAAATTTTGAGATTTCTTATTCTTTTAATATAAGAGAGATTTCGAAGACCTAACTAAAAAAAATACGAAACCGGAAACTGGACTGGACGACAACCTAATCCAACCCGGCTGGTCCACTTTAGGGGGTTTGGACCACTTTTTTCCACCGAGAGTTTGCTCGGACCGGACTTGGCCAGGTCAGCGGGAGATCGGTCCAAATAAAAACCAACCGGGTTTGATCCAACTCGACTAGTTCGGTCTGGTTTATCGGCTCGGCTCGGTTTTTTTAACACCCCTAATTATACAACACAAATTCTTGTTTAGATCGGCAAAGGTGTTGTATAGTTAAAACGGGTTAACTGTTACTCACTAGCGTAGACGAGACAAAAGAATATATAGGGAATAACAAAAAAAATTCCCATCTATGTAAATAGTAATATTGTACTTGACTCGTTTTACCTATGAAACAGATACCTCCTTTAGTCCTCGGTAAGACTTAAAACTGTATGTATATTGTTGCTTTATAGTTTGAAGTTATGACGGATTGAATGATTAAAATTGGGCTTAAATTATATTATTTGGCTATATGCAAATATTCAGGGCTGTCCCTGAGACTCGGTAAACCCTCCAGACCTCGAATATATGTGATAGCTTACAAATCACGTATTTTAGGTTAATTATTTGGGACCGACAGACTTAAAATCTACTAGTCTCCAACCCTTACGGACGTACACATCAAATATTGTACACTAATCAAAGTCCAAAACATACTAACACTATCTGAAATTGAAGAATACTAAAAAAAATATTCCAAAGATTCAACCTGGAAAACAAATATTTGTATTATATTTGTATTTAGGGGTGAGTAGCTTTAGATCCGGATCAGGAAAATAGATCGGATCAGATCAGAAAAAATATTCCATATGGCATTTTCATATCCTAATAATTTCTATTCATTTTTATTGATTATTTAATTTATTTCTATTCATTTTCAAATTATTTCCTTTGATTTTGATTTTATTTACGGATAATTTCTTAAGGAATAATTTTTCTATGTATGAGTCACATTTAATTGGAATTGTTCGACACAATATTAAGATGATTATGTACATTTTTTATTCGGAGTGTCAAATTTTTTCTCACGTATAAGTATATAACATACATATATCACATGATTTCATCGTTAGTAATAAATACTTCGTACATTTTGCATTTTTACCGTCAAGTTTTTCCAATGAACTTGATTTATTGCAGCGTCCCCAATTTAAATTAACATGAATAAAAAAGTGAAATTAATAATAAACATTAAGACTATTCCGTGCATTGCACGGGTGCTAAAACTAGTTAACAATTATTTTCATAAGCAAACAATCGTTTAATTATTCAATGCAATTTATTTAACAATTTAAATGTATTTCTCATATACAAAATAGTGAAAAAAAAAGTTATAAAGTCCATTTCGATCTAAGACCGGATCGAATAGTTTGGGTTCGGTCCACTCAAAGACCAAAAGTTTTCGGTCCGGTCTTTGATACAGGAAAATTTTATTTTCGGCTTGATCCGGCCTTGGACCGATTCTCAGCCTTACCTGTAAGTTGTAATACCCAAAAGAAATAAGATATATATTCTCATTGAAGTTGAATTTTGATTCTACAAATCAATAATAGTACATATATAGAAACTGAGTTGTTCAGTATTTTTGTTACATTTGGTCTTTACTAGAAAATTGAATACCACAAACTCAACGTTTATGATGGAAATCCAAGTTATCTTTAATGGGAACTTGAGTATGCCACTATGCCAAGGAGTTACTGAGGGTTCGGCGGGCGGCCATTGGCGGCAGCAACACGGGAACCCCATTCTAGAAGCTCTTTGCTCGTGTCGTGTTTGTGCACTATCACTTCTATGAAGCATAGACTATCCTTCTGTGGTCCAGTCGCGGTTTGAATAGCATTCACAAGCTCCTCTTCACAAAAAACCTGTTTTTATTACATTCGCAAACTTTAACAACTAAACTAACTAACGTATGTAACAAACTAAAAATACTTGTATAGTTTAGTCTAGAATCAACCTTGGTTGTCCAACATTTGCCTTCCCCATTGTGAATAGCGTCCACGAGCGCAGTATAGTTCCAGTTCTTAATGACATTGTATGGACCGTCATGAATCTCGACTTCAACGGTGTATCCACCGTTGTTGATCAGGAATATGATGCTTTTCTGACCGCATCTCAGCATAGTCGAGATATCTTGGACTGTCACCTGCAATACTTGACAGCAAACGCAATGGCTTGAGTTTCTTCCTAGGAAGTAAATCGAGATAGTTCAGCTAGCAAGTCGGAAACCTGTTCTTACCTGAAAACTACCGTCACCAATGAATGCAAGAACCCGCTTCTCAGGGATGGCTTGCGCATAACCAAGAGTCGCGCCAACAGACCACCCAATTGACCCATACTGCATCTGGAACTCGTATCTGGAAACCAAATAGACATTTACTTAGTTAATAGAGACTCTCAAATTCATTAAATAAACGCGGAAAAAATGTACAAAAACAGTACAGAAAGATTAAGCATACCCGCATCCTTCCGGTAGTTTTAGCTTTTGACAGTTAAACCATGAATCGCCAGTCTCAGCAATGACAGCGGTCTCGTCTGAAAGCATATTCTGAACATGCTGGAAAAGAACATTCACTCTAAGAGGTTCTTTCGGGATGCATTTATGAGGCGTCCCTGAAGGAACAAATATCCTGCGATAGTTCTCGTAGGCTGTATTATTTTTCTTAACTTTTTTAGCCAGCGCGCTCAAGAAGTCCTTCATCATAACACAGCCGAAAGCTGGACCATTACCGATCACTACTCTGTCAGGCTGTACAATGATGGCCTTCTCCTTCTTGAGAAGCAAGGAGTACCCAACCGAGCTGAAATCATTGAAAATTGGTCCTGCAAATAGATAAGCATCGGCTGATTCGACAATCTCAGAGCAGAAAGCAGTGCTTACTGCTCCCCAGTAGGTGCCTATAAAGTGAGGGTGGTGTTCCGGAACTATCCCTTTGCCTGCGGGCTTAACTGCCAAAGCATATCCAGATGCATCAGCTAACTCAACAAAGGCCTCGGCTGCCTTTGCAACCCTGATATTCGGCCCACCCACCATGACGGGTTTCACAGCCTTGTTTAGGAACTCAGCTGCTGCTTCTACTGCTGCCTCTAGGCATAACTCATTACTCAATCTGAAACACAAATAATTGTGGAGAGGAGTCAGACTGTCAGAGTTCATGTGATACAACAAATATTGAGTCGACAATGTCCGCATTTAACAAGATTTCAAATTTGCAAGTCATACCATAATCGCAACTGGCAATCAATATTTATTACTGATTCATGTATCGTTTAACAAGATTTCAAACTTGCAAGTCATATCATTATTTATTACTGATCCAATTATTTGTCAAATTACCTGGTGCGGCGAGAAAAGGGCACAGGCAGATGACTGAAGGTAGGGTGAGAAATCCCTGATAAATTACAGGCAATGCTAATATACACAGGCTTACTCTCCTTGAATGCAGTCGATATGGCCCTATCGATTTCCTCGTGTGCATCCTCCATATTATTCACCACGGCCTACACATACCATTTACATATTTTTCAATATATTTACGTTCAGAGCTTTCAAACTTAATTATACCGAAGAAGATGACCTTACGGAGAGCGTACCTGATAACAAGTGACGGTCTGAAAACAGCGTAACTCCTGGCTAAAATCAGGCAAACCAACAGTATGATGCAGAACTCTATTAGTCCCATGATCATTAGAGTTGGGTCCGCCAACAATACAAATAACCGGGAGATTCTCACTGTAGGCACCAGCAATAGCATTGAGCACACTCAACCCACCAACTGTAAACGTGACAGCACAAGCGCCAACGCCTCGTGACCGTGCATACCCGTCTGCTGCATAACCAGCATTGAGCTCGTTACAGCAGCCGATCAGGTTAAGTCCTGGCTCGGCTACGAAGTGGTCTAGGAGAGCAAGGTTGAAGTCACCTGGGACCGTGAACACGTCGTTTACACCTAGTTGGACTAGCCGCCTAGCCAAGTGTCGACCCAATGTGGCTACTGGTGCGGCTAGTGTGGATGGCGGGACGAGGTGGGTTGCGGTGTTGGTGCTGGTTGGGCTGCATAGGTCGTTGTTTGATGGGCCATTTGAGTCCACTGATCCTATTTTGGTGTCCATTTTTGGTAGTATTTGAGAAATGGAAATGTTTAAAGATTTTGTTTTTGTTTTTTGAGAAAAACAGCCAAAGGGCATTACTTTAATAACGATTTTTTTTTTTTTTTTTTGTTTTTGGTGTGATTGAAAAAATTAGGAAATGTGGGAGAATTTATATAAAATTATTAGGAGTCTTCTTACGGCAATAAGTCTTGCATAGGGGGTGATAACGAGACGAGTCGAGCTGAGTAAGTGCTCGGTCTTGCTTGGCTTGTGGTCATACAGCAAAACTTGTTTCCAAGCCGATCTCGAGTTCGTCCGAGCATAAAAAAATTGTGCTTAGTATCAAAGTTGCGAACTGAACTCAGACGAGCTAGCATATGTATATTTAAATAAAGATATATAAAAATATTGAGCAAACTAATAAGAACATTTTGATATTGGTGAAATAAAGATATAATCTCAATAAACTTTTTTAAAAAATAAGATAAGGTATTATCTAATCACACAACTTTGAGCCGAGTTAACCGTAACTTGACTTGACTCGCTAATATCTCGAGCCGAGTTACATTTGTTTCGTTTCATTATCACCTCTAGTCCTGCACTAGTAAGTATGTCTAGGCCGTATTAAGAGTGAAACGGGTGGGTCTATATTTCTAACATCAATTAACACTCATTATTATAATAATCATTTTAAATTACGGTAATTCTCATCTTATGTAAACCGGTTTTACACGATAAGATCACGATAAAAGACAACTATATCCCTACAATGTGGGAGCAAATTATTGAAGGTATCTGAAAAAAATTCAAAGAATCGATAGCGTACACAAATACGTGCTAAAACAAGTTATCGTGCATGGGATTTAAATAAACTAGGTGCGGTTTTGCTCCCCATTAAATAAATAAATAAATATAGATTGTGTCTATCATTTTCGAGTAATTTATTATACAATAAATTGGATGCTCATATATCTTTTTAGTCTTTGATAAATATAGTTTTTTGGGCCGTATTTAAGAAACTGAAAGACGAAACAAATTCTTACTATATATAATGATTGCGTTGGTCAATGTGTAATTTGATTCTTAATTCCAAAATTAATACCAAATTTAGAAGGTATTAAATGTTTAAATACAATCGGCTGTATTTATTAACCTTATTTTTATTAGAGAAAAAGGAACATACATCGGATATATTACCTCAGATTTTCCTTGTTTTTGAGCATATATGTATTTTTTCCGAGCTTATTGCCTTTAACTTTATTGTTTTTGAGCAGATGTCTATTTTTTCTGAGCTTATTAAAGTTTATAAGTTAGATTTTAATTTTTTTCCCGTCAAAAATCAAATTTAATTAAGTTTTTATGTAATGTTTTTGAGTTTTATTATAATTTTTTGAGCTTAATGTTTTAGTGAATAAACTCAGAAACTTCATAGTAAAACTCATAATTTTTAAAACAAAACTCAAAATTTTATTAAAATGCTCAAAAACTATAAAATTGGTGGTAGTACATCGGATGTATAATAATCTAACTGTTTTTATTATGTAAGCTATTTATAATTAACAACTAAATTACAAAATAAGTTACTAGAATTTTAGAAGTTATATAATTTAAATAATTATATAACTTCTAATTCAAGCTCAATTGGCGGAGCCAACTTGAAGCCTTTCGAATTCAAGCTCAAGTCGACTTTGACTCGGTTACAGTACAAATAATTATATAATACGAAATACATGTGCATGAAGAAGATATGCAGTACTGTACAATTTATTCATTTTATTTATTATATAGTCTAAAATAAAATGCCTGCTGATTTCACTGATTGAGAATGAATTAATTAAACAGCAAAATAACTTGTATTTCCTCAACTAATTCTTATAATTAAGGCTTGGATCGTGTATATGATCTGTATAAGTGTATAAATACGACAATGATCAGAATTACACCGATAACACCAGCGTACAGCTGCCAAACATTATGATACATGTGCATAATTAAAGTATAATAATTGTTACGTCTCAATCATTTGTTTATCTTTAATTAGTATATGCGAAAAAAAGACTGTCTAGGAAATCATTGATTAGTATCTGCGAAATATCTTTAAAGAAGATATCGACGATTTGGTATCGGGTACAAGGGATGCATTCAAGTTATATAACCAACAATTGCAATCTCATACGTATCATTTACGAAATCTCATACTTCCTGCATTCAACTTTTATCACCCCATTTCAATATAATATACCTCACATATATTGAGGAAATGGGGACATAAATGTTGAACGGAGGAAGTAGATGATTATTAAATGTCGTCGATAACCTTTCCACTTGTGTGTCGATCAACAACAGTTACACTGCCTGATCATCACCTAGAACAGTTAAATTCAAATAGCACATAGACTGATCATCACCTACAACAGTTACACTGCCTGATCAAGAAAGATTGGCAAAGCTGCCTTCTCCGGACAACTTAATATAATGCTCCTACAGGTGAGATTATTTTCATTAAAAACTTGCAAATCAACACTTCACCCAAAAAAAAGGCAGCAAATCAACAAAGGTCGGCTCGCAGAAAAACCCCATATCTGGCCGTACAATTTATGCAACAGGAAAGCGGGTAGTCAGAATAAGAGTTGATCACCTCGGCAAAGTTGCCTTTTTTCAGTGTAAATATGACAATAGGGCTTTACATAAAGCAATACTTGTGAACAAACAATAGACACTGAAAAGACTCGGCTTGATGCTCTATCAGCAAAGAATATAATACGCCGAGTATTTCATAACATATATAGGCTTGCTAAAAATAAACAAGCAAAATAAAATTTGCAGAGAAACCTCAGTTCTGGCCATATAATATAGGCAACAGCAAGCGGGTAATCAGATTCAGAGTTGATCACCTCGGCAAAGTTGCCTTCTACACATCACA
>VHZZ01000350.1:153056-175077 GCA_009801015.1 Silene noctiflora
TTATTATGAAAAATCTAACAATTTAAAGTCTAAAATTTAATACCAATTTTATTTTACTATAATGAAAAAAATCATAATATTGAATTTAATTAAAAGATTAGATATAATAATAATAATATTATATTTGAAGTAAAAGATAATAGTTTATTAAAAAAAAGTTTTAATTATTTCTTTATTAAGATAGATTAGATATAATAATAATAATATTATATTTTAAGTAAAAGATAATAGTTTATTAAAAAAAGGTTTTAATTATTTCTTTATTAAGATAAATTTATTTTGGAGGGAAAAACTAAGAGACTTTTTATTCTCTTAGTAGTAAGGGAGATTTGGTAATTTTAACCATAATGGTGTATTAATGAGTAACTAGAGCTATATATTTATGCTAAAAATTGTGTTATTTGTGTGTTAATTATAATTAAGAATCGATAATTGTTAGTCCATGGTTTGGCTGCCTGCCTCAATACCCGTACCTGATTTTTTATGCATAGACTCATACCTAACCCATATCCATACAGGTCCAAAACAAGAAGATCCATACCCGACCCATTAGGGTAAGACCTAAAGGGTCTGGGTAGGCTCTTCGACCCACTGTCATCCCTACCTGACGTGGATTCAAACCCCTGTCAGCAGCGAGAAACGCCTTGTGGGTTGTGGCTCTCTTTACACGAAAAAAAATGAAAATATTCCTAATTGAATATGTAATATATGCCTTGCTTCTATTTACTATTCTATTTCGGAGTACATTAGTTATGTCTTGTGATCCTGGCAGGGTCGGTCCTGAACATCTTAAGGCCTTGGGCAAAACTATAAAACAGGGCCTCGATTTGTTAAAAAAAATTGTTCAAGTAATTTATGTGGTATTGTCCAATATTGAGAATACTAAATTTTGTTTTCCCAATTTTAAAGATGAGATTGATTCTTGAAGAACTCTAAAAAATTTAGAAGAAAAAATGATTTTGTATTTGGAGAATTAAAGAGAAGGTATCTTATAATTTAACCCTTTTTATTGTCAAAAAAACGCAAAAGATCGAATGTTTTTCAAATTTTAGATATAGCTCCATTAGAATTTTAGATATAGCTCCATTAAATGAGTCTATTGAATGTATAATTTGTACAAATTAAATCTCAATAGCATGGTAATATTTTATTTTAATTCAATGACCCGCTAAAATATAAGTAAAAGACTAAGGGAGCGTTTGTTTCGTGCATGGGTATGGGTTTGGAATCAGGAATCATATTTGGGTGGTATGGGGTTGGAACTTGATTCCTTATACCTTGTGTTTGTTTCAATTTCAAAGGGTATGGGTTTCAAACTCAATTAAGGTTAAAATCTTTAAAATAAAATATTTTAAATAATAATTTTTGATATTATAAAATCATAAAGATAATTTTTTGATCAAATAAATATATAAATAATTAATTTACAATATGCCATAATTTTTGTTTTCACATGTTTTACCCTTTTAATTTGATACCCATGGGAATCAATCTCATACCCACCCCCCTCTTTGGGTATGAGAAACCCATACCTCATGGGTTTGAGGTATGGGTATGAAACCCTTATATTTTGCAAACAAACACTTGGTATGTGTTTGGCTCATTCCAAACCCATACCTCATACCTTTTTTGTTTGAACCAAACACTCCCTAAATGGATGGGTCATGGGCCTATCATTGTAGTGAATTCTTAAAAAAATAAAATAAAAAATAAAGGAACCGTAAAGAATTGAACACAAGACCTCCAATTAATTTGTAACATGCATAACCAATTAATTTGACAAATGATTCGAGTTAAAGTCTATATAGCTTACTTCTAATTCCACTTTCATGGGCCCCTTCTAGACCTGGACCCTTGCCAATTGCCCATGTAACCACCCCTTAGAGGCGGCCTTGGATCCTGTTAGGATTAGGTATTTGTATACTTGGAAACCGACGGACTAAAAAAAAAAAAAACGGAATTATAATTTTAATTCTACTAGAAAAAGGAAACCTAGGTAGCTAGCTTTAGTTTCCTAAATTCTTTTATATAAGATGATTGATTGCTATGTTATATTGTTGCAAGACACAAAAATCATACAGAAAAACCTCAAAAAACACGAAAGATGGACGACAATGGTGGTGGTAATTCAACAACAATCGACGATTTAGATGACAATATGTTAACTCAAATATTATTTAGACTTCCTTCTTGTGCAACTGTACTAGCATGCAGTCTTGTAAAGAAACGTTGGTGTTCTTTAATCTCCGACCCTAAATTTCCGTCTCAGTTCTCCAATCACAAGAAGAAAAGCACTGGTCTTTCGACAGCAGGTCACGATATTGATGAGGGCAACTACGAGCTACCATGGACCATTATTAAAACTACACTGCAGAATGTTAACCTGCCTTTTGTTTACAGTGTTGAGGCCACATTCATGGACTTGGTCTTATGCCGTGGTCCGGTGATCTGTCCAGGAGGCGATTGGGTTTATTACATTGTCAATCCTGTAACCAAGCAATGGGTTACTCTCCCACCATGTCCCTGTATTATCGACGTTTGGGGTTTGAAACCATGGGTTGGTTTAGTATGCCAACAACCTTATGAATACACTCAAGATTATAAGTTTAGGGTTGTTGTGATTGATCGATGTCCAGCACCGCCTGGACGGGTTTATAAACTGGCGGTTTATTGTTCAGAGATTGGCGAGTGGAAGAAAGTTAATCTTAGTGTATTGATCAAGTCGGAACTATCAGCTCAGGAATCTGTTTACCCTCAATGTTTCAGGGGTGTTGTTTGTAATGGCATCATCTACCTTCACCATCAGTTATATTTGGCTGCGTTTAATCCTTTCGATGTTGACGAGACGACTGACACAACCATTGAGGCTAAGGATCTCCCTGTGTTACCAGATTACGGGTATCTACGAGAGTGTTCAGGGCAATTGTTCATCACGTATACTTCGCGTTGCAGGGTGCAGTACCAGGAAAATGCAAGGGGCATCAAATTGCGGTTGATCGTTTGGAAATTGGACCCGAATCAAGTACCGCTCTTATGGAAGCCAACTTTCGAAGGTACATGCACCGGTAATATGAGCAGAATCAAATCATCCCATGCCAACGAAATTGGCTCCTATTTTTTCGGAATGCACCCGAATAATGAAGAATTGATTTATATGTATCTTGTTAATGAGGAACAGTTGGTTTTGTGCGATACACGTTCAAGACTAATAAAGCCTTTGAAAAAGCTGGGAAGATATGATTTTGAGATGTCTCATAGACTCGAGTTCCAATGGTGGCCTAGTACAGTTCCAAGGATTCACATGTCGAATGCTTCTCAATCGACCCAGATTTATGTTAATCCGAATATCTTGAATGCTTAAGAATAGACTAAAGTTATGTTATCAGGTTAACTGCTTGTCAATCTGCTAGGAATGACCTGTCAGCACCGAAACTTGAATAACTCGTAGACTCTGTAATGTTTTTTCATTGTTCCAATTGGATATGAAAGCTAACTCATTTCGCTTCGATTGCATGTATGGTAGGCATCGTAGGTTAGTCTGATATAAGACGGGCTTAGACGGATACGAAGCCTAAAAATTGGTACTGTTTTTGTGACTGTTCTGCAGTAAATAAGTTTTGACCTGTCAGTAAAAAATTATGAATATCTTGAGCTGCGGACCATATTTTTGGTTGATTACAGTCGGAAATGAAAGCTAACTCGACTAGTTTTATTTTGATATGTCAGTCATCGCCGGCTAACATATGGTTTTCTGATGTTCACAGTTTACTGACAATTGTCCGTGAGACGGTCTTATACAAAATTTACTAATTCTGTCACATAAGCCTTCAAACAGTAGCAACTAGGAAATATAATACTCCGTATAATTTTAATTTTGATTTTAATAGGAAAAGGAAAGCTAGGAAGGGTACGGTCTTTCCAGTTGCCTAAATATTACTCCGCATATCACGAATTCTTATTTAAGACGGGAATATATCTGTCTTAAGCCTATATATATTGTTGATGCAAGATTATAAGTTTAGAGTAGTGGTGCATCGTCAACCTCGTGCGTTTCATAAATTTGTGACATAGTTTTTGGTTGTTTATTGTTCGGAGATTGGTGAATGGAAGGAAATTAACCTTTCGGTGCCTGAAACAGTCAAACGACATGCTGGAGAAATCGAAATTGTTGTTTGCGATGGCATCCTACATTAAAAATGGCCTATGTTTGGTGGCATTGGACCCATTTGATGTGAATGACACTTGTGGACCAGTTCTTGAGGCGAGAGTTATGCCGCCACTACCGGGTGTTGAATATTTGCAAGAGACTTCAGGGGAACTGTTCTTACTGAATTCTCCTGAATGGCGGTTTACGCACTTGGCTTATGAGACAGATGGGAGGGATATTGAATTGTCAATGGTTGTTTGTCGGTTGGACCGGAATCAAGTACCTCTCGTGTGGAAGACGATTTTCCAAGGTTCATGTGCAGTGCAGGTTTTCTCCCGAGAGATAGTATCGGACCATCCAGACCTGGTTCGGTAGCTACATCGTGAACACCGGGGATCTCGGGGTACAGGTACACCCATACGATGACACATTGATTTTTATGTATCTCTGGTACGAACAACATTATATTTTGTGCGACACACAAACGGGATGTATAAAGCATTTAGATAGTGTTCCTGAATTTGAAGCCTATGAACTTCATAGGCTCGAGATTCAATGGCGGCCTACCTCAGTCCCTAAGCTTATGCAATGCCTCGCAGAATCGGAACAACCTAGACTTTCTTCCACTACAGTTCCATAGACTCGATCTTGTAACCTTCAAGGCTCTTCAAAACAGCAGCGACTAGATCAGTGCTGACTAAAAGCCTAAGGCACTCATTCATCGATAGTAAACAAAACACACTCTGTCAAGAAAGGATCAAAGTTTCAAGGGGCGCGTTATTCATCGATAGAAATCAAAACCACTAGTGAAATGATAATAGGCAACCTTACATAAATCATTGATGGTACACAAATAAAATTAAAGTTAAGGAGAACGTACAGCCTCATTCATACTTGAAAATTCTAGTAAATGTCTAAAACTGAAGAGAGTGCGCAATTCCATGCAGAGAATCAAACAGCAGTATCTATAGAATCACACATTATGTGAAAGCCATGACTGCGACTTATGAAGATAACAACCGCTTTATACCTGATTTCTGCTCCTGAGTAAGCCTCGTAGGAAACTTGATGTTAAACTTGATTCTCAAGTTCCCTTTTCTTGATGGTTCTTTCGGGATAGGCATCCCTTCTCCTTTAACCACCTCTTCATAAGATGGACTAATGACAGAGTTGACGGGTACCGTTAGAGTACGACCATCGAGGGTTGTGATTTGTGCTGTATAACCGGTCAGGGATTCAACAAGAGAAATTTTCTGCGTGATAACAAGATCATTACCGTCCCTTTTAAATACGGTATGAGGCTTCTCATCAATGATGAAGACCAGGTCTGAGGGTATAATGCCCCGGTGCTCATTACCCTTTTCTGGATACGTGATTTTTGTGCCCTTCTTCCAGCCAGGTTTGATATCAATGGTGAGGATTTCCTCCACTGTTGTTGGCCGACTACATAAGAGAAACAAAACATAGATTATCAGGAAACAACTTGAAATAATGGACTTGAGGTAACTTAGGATTATCGATCAAACACCAACAATATCCATGGGAAAAGGCAATTTGACCTATTGAACATTGAAGCAGCCCACTTACAGAGTTACAGTCATAGACACAGATAGCAAGAGGATACAACAACAACATCAGAGCCTTAATCCTAAAATAGTTGGGGTCGGTTGACACGAATCATCCTTTAGAACCGTCCATGGGTGAACGCACACCTCAAAATGCGAAAATATAGAAAAGGAAAAGTGCAAAACAAAAGGAGAGTGAAACATAATACAAAAGCCATGGTAGCCTTATAGGTTTTAAAATTTAAGTTCGGATATCTTTTATAAAACTTAGAATTTAAATCGAGAATAAAGATTAAAACGATTTTGAAAACCGAAGTAAACTAACAGATAGCAAGAGGATCATTCTACAAATTGACCAACCACCAAGCAGCAACAAGACGAGATATCCTTCGAAAATCAAACTTGAACACATACATAACATGCGATTTCTAACTCCACGAAGTAGCAGAATATGACTATTTCATTTGTTAGTTTCCCTTCCTTCCATACACAACCTAAGACAAAAATATACAACCCATGACGTTTTCTCGTACTAACTCATATCCCCTTCGCCTTTCTACCCCTTCAGAAACTGTAGTATGAATAGCAATTTCAGAGCATATTCTTCTGTTTTATAAAGTATACACCACTTTGAATGTCAACAACAAAACATCCTCGTATTTGGAGCATAAAGTTTAATTATTCTCTTCCTCACCACTAAATCATCTCTCGAAAACTAGGCTAACTTAGGCTAGACCCATAGGACCCCTTCAAACACATGCACACAAATCATTACTCTGCAATATGGAAAATATAAGGAAAAATATTCTAGCGAGATGGTCTTACAAATAGCAAAAGGAAAAGTTAGCAATTTAAAGTTACAGTGCAGCCATAGACCAACTACTTTTTGTCTTTGGAATATGATGAAATCAAGCAAAATGTCTCACTATATTGTATGCGCTATTTTCTATAGTAAAATTACATTCTATCAAGGCATAATTGAGATGTGGAGACTTCTACTCTCATTCTTAGATGAATTAGCAACAACAACAATATTACCCGGTCTTACCCTTGTGTTAGCCCCCCTGTTAGCTACACAAAGAAGTTATGTTTCCAATTGATCCAAGATAAAAATTGTGTCGAAAATTGCATAGAAAGACTGCTACTTAACAATATAAAGAAGCGCAGCCAACTAGCGAGCAATTTTTGTTGTATTATTCAATCATAATCCAAAACCAAAGATTAACGAGTCTTCGGCTCCACTTAAAATGGAAATAGATGAATTAGCAAACGTGCTAGAGAAAACATTATGACCCCTCTGAACTTTCTACATAAATTAAAACGGTAGGGTGTACATCCCAATGGCAAATGCTGATGTCACATCAAATACAGGAAAATATGTCAGATCTAAGTAGAGGGTCACATAAAAGAGAATGAGTGAAAATAAAAAAAATAAAAAATAAAAAGAGTACAAGACTACTGGAATAGCAACTTAACAGCTTTATTCCCACACAAATATCTTGCTGACTCATATTATAATTAACATAATAGAAAAGGAAATACTCCACTGTCTGCTCCTCCAAACTGAATTAAAAAATTAAAAAAAAATAATAATAATAAAAAAAAACATGTTGACTCACTAAAATCTGTTAAGGGAAAATCAATTTGGCAAAACTCTGAAATAGCTAAGAAATCACAATGAAGATTAGGGTCAAGAAAGAGAGTAAATGAACTCAAGAGTCAAGATGCCATTAATTAGAATTGAGCCGCTTTGGGAAGTCAGACTCATTGATGACAGACTATTGACAATTGGTGTATGAGGCTCGACTTGTCTAATAAGAGAAGTCAGCCCATGATAATATCCTAAGATTTGACCTCGATAGAAGAAAAGTATTTATATGACCAACAAAAAAGTTGTCTACAAGAACATCATTTGAAACACCAATTACATCCTTGAAGTGCTTATTGCATCAAAATGTGTCAAGTAAAATAAAACGATAAAGAGAATCCGCATGCAAAGAAACACATATGTGATAATGTGATATACTTGGGTTCAGAGTTTCAGAGCTGCCTAGCACTTCAAAATCAGTATATGAAAGGAAAGTAACCCATCGTATTTGTGCTCAACCGACGCTAAACAACATACTGAGCGTGACCAAGATATATAGCAGAAATATCTAGGTTTGAGTCTTTGAGAAGTAACAGAAAATAACAGCATCAGCAGCAACTGCAGAAAAGTCACCTCACATTAAATCTTCATCTACCTTAACAATGCTATGAGGAACCGAAAAATTTCACGAACAATAATCATAATAATTAACTAGTGGAATAATGGAGTATAATTAAGCACCACTAAACCAGCAGAAACAAATATTATCAAATCCAACATCAGCAACAGCATAAGAACTACAATCAATTATTCACAAAAAAACAGAGATCAAAACATTCATAAGGGTACCAAGAAACATTACCCAGAAGCATCGACTACATCCCTTGAAATCTTCATCTTCTTCGTAGTTCCCCTATACAAATCCTCCAAACTACATGGCAAAGTCCGTTCAATAGCAGCTGCCTTACGAGGCATACTTGATGCCTCAGCACCTCCACCACCACCACCACGACTAAACTGATGGAAGATATCATCGCCAAACATTCCTCCTCTACCAAATCCACTCGGTCCTCCGCCTCTAGATCCTCCCATGTCCCCTGGTCCTCCAAAGGGACTTGAAAACCCGAAAAACTCAGAGAAAATATCATCCGCACTACGAGTATTGAATCGGAATGACGTGAAACCAGTTCCTCCGTCTGAACCACCAGGGTATCCTGCTCCTGGTGGTGGCACCTGCCCCTTCAAGCCTTCTTCACCATATTGATCGTACACAGCTCGTTTTTGTGGATCGCTTAAAACCTATACCAACAGAAAGTATTAAAAATGTATCATATCATAGGAGCGTAGCTCGAATCCTATCAAAAAAAAAATCGACAAAATGAAGAAACCATAGAATGCAAACATATCATCAAGTTGACCTGATCAAACAGCTATATTTCAAGCTTTACAAATCAACATAAGAATCATAGCAAGCAGGGGCGGAACCAGGAACTAAAAATACCTAGGGCTGTATTCAAAAACTATACAAACCGGTTTTTTAAATATAATGAAAGCTTGATAAGTTGACAATTACACGCTACCCTTATGTTAGTAGTTAGTACTTCCTCCACTCCATATTATAAATCGTTTTAGAATAATAATCAAAAATTTTGTTTTATACGTTGCTTACATAATTCCATATTTGATATCCAAAACATCATTAATTAGGAAAAAAAATGACCTTCTAGCTACTCGATTAGTGGGAGGGTTTATTTTTCTATTTTCAAAAATAATCTACTACATATAACTACTTGAACAACTTTTCCCAATACTTACATAATTCATATGCAATCTCATAAAACGACTAATAAAAAAGAACGGAGGGACTAGGGAGTATATTTACCAAGTATGCGTCTTCGTAATATTTTAGCCAAATAGGATAATGATGAGTTTTGATCATTTACCAATAGTATACTACTCATGCACTGAATCGTTTAAATGAGTTATTGTAGCTTGACCATAGTTAGACGTAAGATGGTATGTATTAAAAAGGGTCACAAAAGTACAAAATCTCTGTGTTACACGAATAAATGAGAAATCAGACATATATTTGGACAATATTAATGATTTAATGTGATAATTTTTTGAGAGATCAGATGGGAGAGACGAGGAATATGGAGAAACAATGAAAGACAGCAAAAGTTTAAGAAAAAAATACAGAGTACAAAGATAATTACTCCTTACAAATCCACTTCCCAATTGTAAAAATTAAAAATCTAATCACAAACACTACACTACACATCTTCGTTGGACCCACAATGGTAAAAAGAAGTTAATAACTCTAGGCTTCGAACTCTGGTCTCTGCTGTAAAAAACTAATGTCAAACCATCAAGCCATGATTGTAAATATGACTATAGTACACAAAAATGTATATATTTTTGTCCTGAAAACAACTAGGGCTATAGCCCTAGTAAATAAGGCCCAGATCCGCCCCTGATAGCGAGTTGATTATCAACTAAAGTTTTAAACTTTATACTTGTATGAATTACAATTGATTGCTACCTAGCAAGTTGATTATCAACTAAAGTTTTAAACTTTATACTTGTATGAATTACAATTGATTGCTACCTAATTTAACCTAATTAAACATTAAAGTTCGATGATGTGGAGAAACTAATGTAGCATTGCCAAATCATTATGGACTAGCGATAAATACAATCAACAAATTCGCAAACACAACGAAATCACTCAATTAATTCCAATCTCTTAACAAAATTACAATAAAAGGCCGCAAATTAAAGTTCAAAACTTCAAAACAACAGAAATCAAACAAAGAAATTACGGTGATTAGATAAGATTACGAATAATCGATAGCATCATCGATTAAGGATAAAGCACAATCAACAAATTCGCAAACACAACAAAAATCATCCGTAGATCATAGGGGAAACGAATCACACTCAATTAACTCCAATATCTAGACAAAATTACATCAAAATACATCAAATTAAAGTTCAAACCATCTATTAAGTATAAACACAATCAATAAATTCGAAAATACAACAAAATTACATCAATAGACCGCAAATTAAAGTTCAAAACTATCAAACAATAGAAATTAAACAATGAAATTACAGTAAATAGATAAGATTAACAATAACTGATAGTATAACATTGACAAATCATCATCGATTAAGGATAAACACAATCAACAAAACTAATCATACTCAATTAATCCCAATTTATAAACAAAATTAAATCAAAAGACTGCAAATTAAAGCTCAAAACTATCAAAAAAAACAAAAATTAAACAATAATAAATGAAATTAAATGAAACAAGGAGAAAAATTACATCGTAAGCTTCGGAGATTTGCTTGAATTTAGCTTCAGCTTCTTTCTTGTTATTAGGGTTTTTGTCGGGATGCCATCTCATAGCAAGTTTGCGATAAGCTTTTTTGAGATCGTCTTCTTTTGCGTTTCGATCAACTTGAAGAATCTTGTAGTAATCTACTGCCATTGTTCAATTCAATTATTACGATGACGCTGATGATGAAGAAGAGGAAAACGGTATTGTTGTCGAGAGAGACGGTTTCTCACTAAGTTATCGAGAAACGGTCTCGTAAGTAAATTAGGTTTGTCGGTAAGGTGAGGTTTATCGCCGGAAATAATATTCCAAGGGTGGTAGATGTTATGTCATTTATGTTTGTGTGATATGTTCTCGAATTGGTTTAGGAGAAGATGATTCTCGCAAACTTTGTTTTTTTCCTAAATTGAGATTAGGAATTTTTTATAATATATGGACTAACTATTATAGATATAATGATTATTGGTGCGAGCAATCGAATAATAATCGGAGGTTTAAAGTTGACTTAACGACTTTGATTACTCTTAACGGAGTACATCATAGCGTTGTACTGATTTTTTCTATATCGACTATGGTGGAATGATAAAGTGAGTTGAAAATTACCTTTTCTAGTCTTTCTGGGGATGAAAATTAGCTATTTAAGATAATTCACCGCCATACTTGTAAATTAAATAGGTTATGATCTCTCTTTTTAATTTCTGACCTAATCAACTCAAACTTTCTGTTTTAGTTAAAATAGAACACAATTTTTGTTGATGAGTTGTTAGTTTAAAAAGTTAAATGTTCTTCAATTCTCTGTGTTTTTGCGTTGAGAATAATTATTATTATTTCTTCATATTGACTTCATTTTTCACCAGTTTGTATGCCAAGAAAAAGAAGTATAATGCTATAAGAACTATGGATGCAAACAACTAAAAATCATAAAAGTGTTTATAATTTGCTTGACGACTTTGATCTTTCTTTTTAATTTTATATTGAACAGGATAATAACGAAGTTGAGTTATATCATTATTATAATGTCATTATAGTATCTTGATATATCAAGTCATGTAATTATATACAAGTGAAAATTCTCAATTGTCTAGTTTATTTCAATTTTGAAATGTTATGAGTTCAAAAAATGAAGCGTAAGTTATACCAAACAATTCTTTTTTCAGTGAGAAGACAAACATTTTCAAAAAGAAATAACAATTCCTTTTACATCATCTAAAATAGCAAATGAAGGAACACTTTGAAATGAATTGGAGAATGAAACCAAAGACAAATTCGATGTTAAAATCAATCAATGGTACTAACTAGTATAAATCCCGTGCAAATGCACGGTATTTTAGATACAAATATTAGAGAATTTGACAATTAGTTAAACTAATGTAGTTTTTCTCTATTTTGAAAAGAGTATAAAATTTTCATATTTAATCCCAGTAAGATATTTTATTAGCCTTATTTATGTAAAAGTTAAACAATAATAATGTTATACCATGATTTATGTTACAAAATTAATTAGGAGAAAAATATTATTCGATAGTAAATATAGATAGTGAAAACTGATTAATTAGGAAATAAATATTGTCAAGTAAAATATCACTTAAGCGGAAAATTTAAGCGAAAGAATCTAGAGATGCGTTAATATTTTAGTATATTGGGGATTTGTGCGTGTCTAGTGGAGTAATAAGCCACAAAGACACTATAACATAAGGGTGAGGATAAAAAATCGAGAGACTTTAGACCTACATTACTTCGAAGTGTCAGACACATGGTAAGATGTCGTAGTGATGGATACAATTATTTTCCGTGAATTTTTTATTGTTTTATCTAGTTTGAGTTGAAGTTTTGTGTCTTGTTGAACACTTCAATAGTCGGACACACAACACATGAACGAAAGGAAGTGTCAGAGTAACATCGTCTAATATTATTATCCAAAACAGGGGCGTCATAAAGTAAATAGAGGCCCGGTGCACCACAAAAAAATGAGGCCCCAAATATGAACGTATAAGTGTACTACACGTCGAGGTTTGTATTGAATTTTATTAGTAAAGCTTTTAAATTCGGTGCCCAAAACTGGAGGTCCGATTCCGCCGCCCGTAGTCGCCCGGGGTATTAGACGACCCTGATCCAAAATGATGTCATCTTAACAACTAATCTAAGATATCTTCATATGAATATAAGAGTCCTTAGAATTTATCTAACATGTCCTTAAATAATGTAGTTAAGAAAAGCGGGTTTCTACTAGGTGATACTATTGTGGAAGAAATAAGTTGATGTTTCAATTCCGTATGACTTGTAAATATATTTGCATGTACGTCCAACAAGTTTGTATTACATTAGAAGACGTTTATTTTAGGGTTTTTTTGATAATTTATACCTTGAATAACTTATCTTTTTAAATCTTATACATAAGATAACTTTTTTAAATTTTTTTTACCAAAAATAATATTTTCTTCCAAACTTGATACCAAATAATCTTTAAAAAAAAGCCCTAAATTGACGATTTTGCCTTTACTAATTTGATGGTTTTTAGCGGTGGTAATCGTTTTTTTTTTTGGTACAAATAGCGGTGGTAATGGTGGATGTGTGGGTTAATCACCAAAACTTGGGAGAGACAGTCTCTCGCTAAATTATTGAGAGACTAATATTCCGTACCTATTTATTTGTTTTTCGTGACCATTTTATTGTTAATCGTGACATAATAATTTCGTACCTATTACATAATAAATGTACTCATTTAATTTTTAATCATGATTTGTAACTATTTTATAACATTTTGTACCACTTTTTCTTAAAATTGTAAAATAATCTCTCAATAAACTTATTGTGAGACCGTCTCTCCGAAGACTTACTCGTGGGTTAATAGGTGGGAGAAATTATAATGATGTTTAATTAGTTAGGCCAAGATCGTCCATTTAGGGCTTTTTTTGAGATTTGATATCAAGTTTTGAAGAAAATGTTATTTAGCCATAGAATTCCAAAGAAAGTTATTTTAGATATAAGATTAATTTGAGTTATTCAAGGCATAAGTTATAAAAAAAACCCTTTATTTTATAATGTTCTCTATAGTTAAATAAATAAATTGTTTAAAATTATATTATAAAAATAAATATTCAAATTTAGAATTATTTTTTTTATTTTTTTATTTTCCACAAGTTTATTAAACTCCACTGATAAAGGAGAAATGGTATGCAGACCAGTATTCAAACAGGCTGTTAACAGACAACAAAAATTTTCAAACTCACTTTCTCTATTATACCCCTCACAGTTCCCTCAAATTACCATCACTCTTTCACAGTACACTCGTAATATACCCTTTCCCACAAGGACAAAACCGTCATTCCACACATAAAAAAACACCGTCTTCCTCTCCCTCTCTCATCAAAACCAAGATCTAACAAACACATTAACACGACTTCCATCATTTTCCCCCAAATCAACAAAATCCCAAACCCTAATTTCCCAAATTTCCAAAATTAATGGGGGATTTCAATCTCGCATTACTAATTGTAGCAATTATCGTCGTTGTATTAGTATTCGTCTTCAATGTATACTTACTAATCAATTATCAACATCCTGATGATGTTAATCAAGCGTATTTCCCCAAATTCGTCGTCGTTTTGGGGCTTTCTGTTGCTGTTATTTCGATACTTATGCTTCCTGCTGATGTTGCGAATCGGCAAGCGTGTCGCCACGCGCTGTATAATGGAGCGTGTCACTTGACCTTGCCTATGAAGAATTTATGGCTTGTTGTTTATATTGCTGATGCATTTCTCGTGTTTTTTGTTATTCCGTTCGCGATATTTTACTATGAAGGCGATCAGGATAAGTACGTCCCGCCTGTTGTTTTGTTTCCGCTGGTCTTACTTAAGATCGTTTTATGGAGTAATAGTTGTTATTACCGTTGGTCTCACTTATGATCGTTGTGTTGAATGTGAGTCGTTATTACCCTTGGTCTCACTTATCGTTGTATGGAGGGTGGGACGTTATTACTTATTACCATTAGTCTCGCTTAAGATCGTTGTATTGAGTATGAGTCATTATTATCGTTGGTCTCACTCAAGATTGTTTGTTGTATGGAGTATGACTAGTTATTACAATAGTTCTCACTTATGCTCATTGTATGCAGTATGAGTAGTTATTACGGTTGGTCTCACTTATGATTGTTATATGGAGTATGACTGTATGAGTCATTATTACCGTTGGTGTCACTTGTGAATTGCGATCGTGTATGGAGTACTTGTCATTGTTACCGCAGTAGGTCTCACTTAAGATCGTTGTATGGGGTATGAGTAATTATTGGGTGGGGTAATCATGCCGGAAAATGGGATTATTTGGGTTTATTTTACAATTGAGACCTGTATAATTTTTGTTTTAAGTGTGAATTTTGACGTTGTGAAGCTGTTCTTTTTGTAAGTTTGAGAGTTTGCAATGTTATTTCTGATAAGAAATGGTTTGGTGTTTGTTGTTGTAGGACTGTTGGAAAGCGGGTTAAGAGCGCGATGATTTGGGTTGGGTTGACTGCTGTGATTGTGGCACTTGTCCTTGGCATTTTGTATGGTAAGTTTGTGGGATTAGTTTCTACTCGCTTTAGTGATTTATTTTTATATCGTAAGCTTGAGCCTTTGAGGATTTCTTTTTACTCATCTTGGTGTTTTTTTATCAAGGTGTTGTTTATTTAGGGTAGACATTCGTTGTGTGGATTGATTGGGTTTAGATAATGGTAGACTTGGTATATGTGCAAATGTGCAACTGTTAGGACTTGAGAGAAAGGTAGTTTGTAATCTAACTTGAAGCCCACTAGTAAAAGAGCAAAAGGAAGACTTATGAACTCTGGATTTTAGTTGAGATTGAACTGTCTGATTGTAGTCTGAACTAGTGAATGTTTATATTTTTCAGTGACTATGAACGTACCGAGTTAGTATAAAAAATTGAGTTTATATTATTATGGCGTGGCAAAATATTGTATAAGAGTTCATGTACGTTCATGGTTCAACCTTTCAGTGTCCCAATGTGGCATGGTGTGAGGATTTGGTCAATGGTGTAATGTAACATTTTTGCCTTTCATGATTGGTAATGTGTTATGTTTATGTTGAATAGAGAGTGGATACTCAGTGTTTGGGATCTTGGTACTAATTTCTAGTGAGTTGCGAAGGACTAAGTGGAAGAGCTCCTAGTGTTTTGTTGTCTTAATCCTTGAGCTGCTGACTGATTGGGGGATGGGGTGTAGAAATTAGCAGAATAGTGGGCAATTGGCAAGAAGTTAAGAGGAGGATATTTGAATTTTCTGAAAAGCCATTGATCGTCAGTGAGTATACATGTGAGGGCTCTTACAAATAGGTCTCTGAGAACTACATGATCAGCTGAACATTTCTTTTTCCTTTAAAACTTGTGAAAATCATTATTTTGGAATGAGTGTCGCTATGAAATTAGGTGGTCTGTTGTGGACCCTGTAAGTTTGATCCCAACTTTAAATTCTATTAATATTGTGGATTAATCTATTTCAGATTTCCTGTGGCATAGTATGGTCTAGCTGATAATTTGAATTTGGTCGGATTAGCTTTTTTAAAGATTGAATAATCATCTCTACAACAACATCATTACCCCAGCGCCTCAATGACTCCCGCAAATTGCGGGGTAAGGGAGGTCGGATGTACGTAGTCTTAAGTGTCTTAACCTTGTGTTAGCAATACAAAGAGACTGTTACTGAATGACCCAAGATGAAAATTGTGTCGAAAACTACATCGAATGACTGGTACTTCACAATAGAAAGAAGCGCAGTCACTTTAGTGAGCTATTTTGCTTTATTCCATCAAAATGGCTCATCACTTTCAATTTTGTTATTATAGTGTCGAATAGTCTTCTTTGCTAAATCTACTATTTCTACTTTACTAAATACTGCTCACATCACTTCCAATTTTGTTCAGGGCTGATTGGTAAGGTGGACTTCACAGTAAGGCATCTTTCTTCTAACACTACAGCATTCCCAAGTTCGTGGAGCTTCTCTAGTGGTCAGCCATGCATTGACAATGCACGTCAGGTTAGGGAAATAAACAAGTATTAATGTCATGTGATTTAGAATGCAGCTTAACATGCAAATTTCATTTTCTAGGTTGGGAATACTTCTTTTTACCCATTAGTGTTGTATCAACATTATTTCTAATTTTCCTTCTGCTATTTTTCTTTTTAGTGCTCGGCATACTTAGCTAGTGCTAAGTCAGAAACTACATGGACTATGCGAACAACATTCCCAGAATATGTTGTTGCCCTTGCAACCATTGCTGGTTCTGTGCTTTTCACGGTATGATTTCATCTTTCTCGTTGATATTTTGCTTTTACTACAAGTCTTATATGAGAAATCTATTTTTATGTTGGATATATTTTGAGGAACAATATCTTGTTGGGAGGCATTTGAGCTAAGTTTTACTGTTATTGCCCTCTCATCTTGCGGAATGTCAGTAGTATGCATGGAAATATGTCTATGCCTCGCTGTTAAAATCTCCCCCCCCCCCCCCCCCCCCCCCCCCCCCCCCTTAAGCCTCATTTATTTTGAACTGCTAATTGCAGTTGGAAATCTTTCTGGTTTTCAGATTGTTTTAAAAGAGATAATAATCTGAATATTCCTGCTGGTGCATTTTATGACTTGCCTTTTTTTTTGTGTGTCCCAAATAGATATTTGGTGGTGTTGGAATTGCTTCTCTACCACTGAGTCTCTTATTTGCCTTCATCAGGCGACCAAAGGCTGTCATAACTCGGTCACAATATATTAAGGTAACCTTCATGGATTAACTACTTAATGGGTAATCTTAACAATTGGAGAATCACCTGCCACCATAACATATGTGTTGTAAAAGTATCCGTGTGCGATATTTCTGCTCAGCTAATATCCTGCTACTGGTCATTAGGAAGCTACCGAGCTTGGTAAAAAGGCAAAGGATTTAAAGAAAGCTGCTGATGCTCTTCGCCAGGAAGAAAAGGGAGGCAGCAAGGGTAGAAAATGGCGTAAAAATGTGAAAGCTGTGGAGAAGGTTAGTCACATACTCACATGTATTTTGTGAAATTCATTAGCTGTTTGGTAAATGGTACTTTTACAGTTTTACCTCCCTTCTTAGTACTCACTATACATGATGTGATGGGATGTGCCGAACTGCTGATGTAACTTATTTTTTTTCATAGGCAGGCAGTTTGCTATTTTTCCTGTGTAACATTCCCTTAAACCAAAATAGCGGAAAAAGTAACCTTATTTATCCCTATGCTTTTCTGTGCACCTTAGGAGTTGCATTTGCTGGAAGAAGATGTAAAGGCTTTGGAAGAAATGTATCCTCAAGGTGAAAAGGTGGGACACGTGATTCTGTGTTTTGATTTGTATTACAGTTGTGTGTACGGATTTGTCACTGATATTTTTCCCACTGCTGCATGCAGGCTGAGACTGCATGGGCTCTAACTGTACTCGGATACTTGGCAAAACTCATCTTGGGAGTCTTAGGGTAGGCACCCATCTTATTGAAGTTTTACTGTTGCTTCTTGTTTTCATTGATGTTCTTGTGCTTGATGTCTTTTACTTCTTTTAGCTAGCGTATCAATGTTGTGCCTTTTTTTTTTGTTAAATACTTAAAATTATGTTTGTTTTGTCCCCTGTTATCTGGTGGGTATCCAGATTGATACTATGTATGGAGAAACAAATAGTCATGTCATATAATGTACATGGGTTAAAAGAACATTGTCTATGGCTGATTAGCTGAAAAGACTGTATTGACAGTAGCAGAAGCTTTTCCTTTTATAAATTACTAGTTTTAATCCCGTGCAAAAAAATGCACGGGTTGTTTTTTAGATAACATAGGAAATAGGTTAGTTAGTACGATAATTAGACGTCAAATTCGGAAATGATGTTAAATAATCCAAGGCAAGTTTGTGGTGGGGCCAATTTTAGAAAAAAAAATAAAAAATCACTTAAATTAGGGAACCAATCAGAAGTCTTTAAATGACTTAGCTTTATTAGTAAGGAGATTTCTGTTTGCTTGTCGTTGAATAACTTCAGGGAAGACGGAGGACGAGAAAGTCATTTTCATAAATGCAGTGACTATCACATGTAAAAATTGTACCAGTTGAGAATAACTGACATAGACCAAACGGATGCCAAATAACCTATTCAATTTATATATGGACAGTTGGGCTACTTAATTTAGGAATGGTCCAATGGGCTTGGTTGACAATAATAATCAAATGGTTAGAAGAATACCAACCAACAGTTACAGATGTTCTTCATGCATGGTCAAATTAGTTTGACTAGAAATTACACCTAAAGCCCTAGAATGACGTGAGTTCGGTAAGTTCTTAATTTTCCCTGAAATAACGAGTCAACTTGTTACTTTACCAATTTGTTACTAAGCTTACCATGAAAATTGTTGTTTGATGCATTGGCTATCAACAGCTTTAGCTTATCTGATAAGAAATGGGTTTTATTCCAAAGTACTTGTCTAAATATTGAGCCTCTCTGATTCACTCTTTTTTAGGTTGATTGTTTCAGTGGCTTTGATAGCACATATTGTGAATTTTTTTTTTCTCTCTGAAGTACTTGTCTAGACATTGCGCCATTTCTCTGATTTGAGTTTTCTGCTATTTTTTAGGTTGATTGTTTCAGTGGCTTGGATAGCACATATTGTGATATATCTGATAATTAGGCCTCCACTATCTCCTTTCTTGAACTACGTCTTCATTAAGTTGGATGATGTTTGGGGTGAGTTCTTTAGAACATTGTGAATTTGTGATTGCTTCTATAACTTTGGTCTGGTTTCTTTGGATCATTATTTTACATGTTTCTCTTTCTGTGACAGGCCTACTTGGTACTGCAGCATTTGCTTTCTTCTGCTTTTATCTTCTCATATCAGTTGTTGCTGGTGCAACTATGCTCGGTCTGAAATTAGTTTTCATAACAATCCATCCAATGAAGTAAGGAACTTGAGGATACTTATCCTGTTTATCTATGGGTAACAGTTATTGTGTTTTACTTAATTACTTGCTTTCCATGTTTACAGATGGGGAGCAACTCTCATGAATTCCTTCCTGTTCAATGTTGGTCTGATTCTTCTTTGCTCGATAAGGTATGTATCGTGAACCTTCATTTGTTTGATATAATTTTTTTTTAATCCCACTCTGTCTCCTGAAACATGATACTGCTGAAAACATAGATTACAGAACTTGAGACAAGGCTGTTTCTCTGAGGACTTTTCTGTATGTTTTAACCAAATTAGTCTGTTTGGCTCACTGGTTGTATTTATTGGTTGAGTCTTTAAATGATTAAATTTGAGCTCCGTTTTCTGCAATGCATATCAGGCATGTAACGTTAATTGGTTTGAAGGCTTGCTCTTTACTTCCATTGTATTGGTTGATTCACTAAACCTTCTTATTCGGAATTTTGATTCTGCTGTCAATTTGAGTGTGTCTTGTCTTTTGATTTTATTTTAATTTTTAAATTCAAAAAACCTCAACTTTTTGTGTCACATCTTGTTGATCCTCTTTAGAGTTAGATTAAATACCCTCCATCCCGGTCTATATCACCCCGTTTGAATGTAGTGGATAAATGATGTCGACTTGGACCAATTTTTTTTTTTTTTTTTTTTTTTTTTCACAATATACGAGGCCCATTCCACCCACCTTTCATAATTTTGTTTGAAGCGGGCCAAATAATGAACGAAATGCAGAAAATGACCTTAAAAAAAGCTTTCAGTAGCGCCTTTCAGTAGTTG
Organism: Silene noctiflora; assembly: GCA_009801015.1. Lineage (NCBI taxonomy): Eukaryota > Viridiplantae > Streptophyta > Magnoliopsida > Caryophyllales > Caryophyllaceae > Silene > Silene noctiflora. The sequence continues at coordinate 173,432 of VHZZ01000350.1, forward strand.
TAGCTGTGGTTAGGGCTGTACTTTTTCACAATATGCAATTGTAACTTCTTTTAAAATACGGTAATACGAAAATGGTTATTTTGACAAATCGAGCATGGCAATTATATATTATATCTCCATATTTTTGGAGAATTAAGGGCCAACATTAACATTTGTGTCCACAAAATCCAATGGGGAAACAATTTTGGGACGGATATAGTATCTTTTCCAATGTTGGCTTTTTTTTTTCTTGATCATAAACCTTTGGCTGTTGTAATGACTTTACTTAGGGGTGTAAATGAGCCGAGCTGAGCTCGAGCTCGACTCGAATTTTTTAGCTCGAGCTCGGGCTTGGCTCATAGCTCGTCAAGCCTAAAAAATTGAAGCTCGGGCTCGGCTCGGGAAAAGCTCGGCTCGTGTTCGAACTCAAGCTCGTTTTGTCATTATATATTTTCACTTTCTCACCTTTTAAATCTAACTAAATATAAATATTTTTGAAAACAACTAAATTATAAAATAATAAAAAATATTATATCATAATATACTTATGTCTAAATAACATATAATTTAAAATAAAAATAATACTACAATATAAAGATTATACAAAAAATTTTATAAACGAACCCAAACGAGCTTCCGAGCCGAGCCGAGCCGAGCCGGCTCGGCTCGTATTTAGCCGAGCTCGGCTCGAGCTCGTTTTGACTAAGCACGAGCCAAGCTTTGACCGAGCCGATTCCGAGGGCTCAACGAGCCGGCTCTTATCATTGACAGCCCTAACTTTACTTCAGCATCTGATCTTTGTGCTTCTGTCGGGTATTTCAGTGTAATCCAATTCTGCTCCAGTGCCTTTGCTTATTATGCACAAGCAACTGCTGCTGAGGAAATTTTTGGCCATACACTGCAGTCACTTCGCGGGATCAAATACTTATACAAGTTAGTTAAATTTATTCTCTTTTATTTAATTCCGTTTAAGATCTATTGAAATGCTTAATCCTATTTAAGATTTACTGAAATACTTACACTCTCTGTCATTTGCAGGTATAATGTATTCCAAATTGGATTTGTTGCATTTGCCTTATTGACATTCGTCTATTATGCGGCCTTTGTAAGTTCACCAAATCCTCATCTTCATCCTCATCCCCCGCCCCTTTCTTGAAGACGAAGAAGATTCCTAGTTTATGGAATCACAAAAACCTATGTGAGAGGTCTTACTTGTGAAACCAACTCATTAATCCTATAATTAACGAAATAGGAAATGAATTGGTCTCACTCACGTTTGAGAGCATCTCATACAAAGCTGACTAGTTTGAAAGAGTGGGTTAGCAACATTCCTTTTATTGAGGCTTGCTTCATCATTAATTCATTATACTATCTTGAAGATAAAGATGAAATAGAGCCTATGAAAACTCTAAAACTTGCCACCTCCATTGACTCCATCCCATTTTTATTGTTTCCATTTAACTTTGGTTGTCCCTAATGACAACTTTTGACTGCTAATTTCATTAATTATATGAAACTTATAAGTTATAACGATAATATGTCATATTTGATTATAAATTATTAACTTGTTTCATACTAGTATAGTTCCCGTGCAAATGCACGGTATTTTAGATACAGATATTTGAGAATTTTACAATTAATCAAACTAATGCAATTTATCTCCATTT